>JAOUQU010426073.1:0-10466 GCA_028566735.1 Ammoglanis amapaensis
GAATGGAGGTTTATTGCAGATTTGAGAAGTGGTGATGTAAGCACTGGGGTATTGCAGGAATGCGGGGGTGTGGCCTACGAAAATACAAAGAAACAACAACGCAAAACAAGGAGGGACTTGTCCTCCGCGATCGGGATCAAAACAACAGACGTAAATTCGCAAAGCTATAAACAATAAAAAGTTCCTCTGCGTCCGTGCGCAGGTACAAATAGACCTCTGCTAGCGAGGGTTTGGAAGACTCCTGCTTCGTTGAGCGGTATAGTTCTTCGGCCGGCGAGTCAGCTGTGCAGCGTAGCAAACACGATTCTCTAGCGAGGTCCGTCGCTATTAGAGACATTAAAATACTCACGCTAATCAGCGCTTGACTCGGGACAGATGCGATTGCAGGGTGGAGCGGAGAGAGTGCGCGGGGCGTAGCGTGACACACGCACACACACACACACACACACAGACAGTGGAGGAAACCTCTGAAACCTCCCACAATGTCTATTGTAAAAAGGGCTATATAAATAAAGTTGACTTGATTTGAATATAGCATTTGGTTCTACTACTACTATTACTAATAATAATATTAATAGTAATATAATTTTATTTTCAGTGTATATATCACTTTTCAAGGACTCTTTACAATCATTCATCACAAAACTAGATCACTCTATTTATTGGTGAAAATGCACAGAGAAAAGGTAAGCAAAATTTAAAACAATATATACAATAAAAATTTAAAAAGTCATTCATTAATTGGTAGTCACATGTGAGAGGCAGCAAAAGTATAGGAGTTGTTATCAATAGGATTTACTTTTACTTAGGGATCAACTAGGAGACCAGAACTGGGTCATTTGAGCGGCATCATGGGTGATATATGGGTGAGGCCACTTTGTATGTCGTAAGGATATTTATTATCAATGTGAGAAGTGACTAATGTAGTAACAGTGTAGTAACCTGAGAATGAAAGTGATGTGAACAGAGGCATTTGTATGTGTGAGAGACTTCTGAATGTGTTATAGACAATTTAGACCAAAGAGAAGAGAATTACAGTAGTCCAGATGAGAAAAGACAAAAACGTGGACCAGTGTTTTGGCATCAGTTTGATCCAGTGGTGGACAGTAATAAAGTAAATGTAATTTATTACTGTAGTTAATTAGTATTTTTTGGTATTTGTACTTTATGTGAGTATTTTTATTTTACTTCACTTTTATTTTATTTCACTTTTACTTCACTAGATTTCAGATTTTAAAATATGTTACTTTTTATTCAACTACACAGCAAATGTGCCAGTGTTAATTTTTCAGGGTTGGTGTAAATTAGAAGGGGTTACTAGTAATTTTACTCAGAATTGATCAATATTAACTTCCTCGGGAGTCAGTCCCAAATAGTGTCAGAGTTAATATCTGTCGTTATGAAAATATCTCTGAATTTACACTGTGACTCGTTAGATTGGCCACACCCACCCTTTGAATCGCCTGCTGGAGTTGCGTGGAACACTGTCAGCAGCAGCAGCAGCAGCACTCAGCCATACTTCGTCGTGAAAATCTCTCCTTTCTATGGTAAGTTACGTTTTGGTCGATAAAGGTGTCACTTTGGGATTGATATAACCGTTTTGTGGTTGATTTTGTCTGCTGGGTAGCAAAGCGAATTAACTTGACTAACTTTAGCTTAGCATGCTAGCTGGCAAACGCTGCACTGGACCAGTGTTTAAGAAAACAGAAGTCCCTCAAATAAAATATGGTGTTCATACGGGAAGGATTTTTGTGTAATATGGATGGATTGAAAATGCTGTACTCGATTGGACTGTTGACTGTCGACATTTCATATGTGCAACGCACGGTGTAAGTAGGGCTATGTGGCTAGTTTGGTATCTTTGGTGTTGGGTTAACTGATGCATTTTTGGTTTCCTATGAACGTTTATTGATAACACATCGGCTTTTGGGTCTGCTATGCTTGCCACCCATCCCTCGAAATACGGAACCGTCATGGTAATTAAATCATGCGCCCCATATTGAACCCGTAAGGGACGCGATTTGTCGCGTATTTTCATGAATGATTAAAGCTAGAACAAATTGACAACACGTCACCCGTATATCAACTCTAGCTGTTGTTGTGAGCGCGACCCAGTTGAGCGTCTATGCTCGGTGCTCCATAATATTGAACTAGAACTAATAAGTACCTTTATGAAACCGTGGTCTGTGCCTGTCTGATCATGTTAAACGTTTTCCACACGAAGAGAGTTAGTTCGAGGTGTCTTGCGCGTTGCAACTTGCAGACCCTCGGTAAGAGTTGACTTGGTTAAAAAAGTTAGCCTTGACAAGTGTGCATCGGATGGGAAGCTCTCATGCATGTTGTCAAGCCATATCTTACAGTTCCCTCAAATGTTCGTTCACAAAACACAGGAAAAGGTTTTTTTTTACAGTAACTTAATTTTTACTTCACATTCCTTCATCAGGGTCAGTGTCACGTTGTCTGTACTGTAATTGAAGTGTTCAGTCACCCTCCTCCTCACACCAGGGCGTGGATCACTGTGTGTACATGTAAGAACTTAGGACTACCTCAAGTAATGCCATTTTTGTCTTTAAAGCAACATGCTGGTTCCTGTAGAATATAATGGAGTCAGCAAATGGGTCAGGGTGCCACAGGTCGAGGAGGAGTACAGTTACTCCAAGTTTTTGCAAGCAGGTAACTGTTAGGCTAATTTGACTGTCATGTTTATTTGTGCTTTGAAGGTTTTACAGTGTCTTTGTTGGAAACTGCAGATGACAATTATATTTCCCACTAACCCCAGTGTATTTATAAGTCCATCAGCTTTGCTCAAGGCATGGTTGTTGTTCCCAAACCTTGCTTATTGACAGTTTCTTGTGTGTCAGTGCTGGCGAAATTCAATTTGCCAGATTCTACTTCTTTGAGGCTGAAGGATTCATCTAATGTGGAAGTGGATTCAGACATATTTGATGAACTCTTAAAGTCATCAGGGGTGTTTTTCAAGGCAGAGGAATGTAATGGTAAGTGATTGCTGGCTTATAGATGTAATTAATTGTTATGTTTTGTTTGTTTTCTACAAAAGGTAAATTGAGCTGTAACATATTTCCTGTCTTGGTCACTAGGCTATATGCACAGCACACATTCACTACCTTTTTTCCTGCCTTACATTATTGGACAAACTGATAAATCCAGGTGTGTTTGAACATAGTTGTGAGATCAAACACACCTGGATTAATCAGTTTGTCCAAGAATGTAAGACAGGAAAGCAGGAGCAGGATTGTCAATTGTCACAATGCTATATTTTTTCTTAGGTATCCCTACTGAGGTGACGTTCTTAGAGGGCTCATCTTCATCTGACTGGTCACCATCACCATCATGTGCGTCCCAAGGGTCATCATCAGGTTCTGACTCAACAGTGATACTGGAATCTACAAAGACTCGGAGAAGACAGCTGATTGAAGGGCCCCTGGATGGCAATGTTGCAAGAGATGTAAGTTAACCAAATGCTATTGACCCTGATGTCAATTAGACCAATGTCGAGCCTTATATTAAAGTTTCACAATAAGAATATTAGTACTGTAACTTCAGTAGGTGTTGGACATAGAGGTAGAACATAACACTAGAGTGGATCCCGCCCCCTTTTCACGGCAGTCCGTGGCAGCCATTTTTTGGAGGTATCTGAGAAATGGAAATGAATGGAGAAGGAGGCTCATCTCTCAAAAATGGCTTAATAATGTGAAAAATGTCCATCAACACGCTATGCAAGGACAATAGTTGAAGAGTGTTGCTAAATATCTACATGATTTTTATAATTTGATTTTTAAATGTATTTTGTCGACTCATGATTTAAGTACATATTTAGCCTGACATTTCAAATCTGGTCTTTGATTAATGTGTTACTTCATATTCACACAGTTTTAGTCAATTTTTTGAGTTCGGCATGTTCTCCATTGATTTGCATTGCCTGAAGGTGCCTACACTACCTACACAAGATGGGAGGGTGCATGTGCCGTCATGAATTGCGGTGTCAACTCTACTGTTATGTTCTTCCTCTATGGTGTTGGACTGCAGATGCTCTGCTATGATGGCTAATTCTTATTTCTCATGACAAACAACTGTTACATCAGATGAAATACCTACTGTACTTGCAGTGTGAATGATATGCAATTGTCGTTTCAGATTGTTAGAGATGCTCTGTGTTCAAAGGCCAGTGGAAAAGAAATACTAGAAGAGTACAAGAAAACAAGCACCATCAGTGATGTTACAAGAAGGAAGATGGTCAACATTCTTGTGGCAGATATGGTGGAGTACCATGGGTAAGTAAATGCACTTGCATTATCGGATTGTGGTTGTTTAAATTTCTCATTAGTTTTTATTTTTACTCAACTATTCCTTTTGCTCTTCAGTTTTAATTGAGCTGTTTATTTTACTAAGCTGATGTTATCTGATATTCATTTATTTTTGTATTATTGCAGAATTTATTCATCCTCATTTAAAAAAAAAATCTGTTATATACTATTTTTTTTGACTCTTTTTACGTTCTGCTTAACCCATTGATGCCTAAAGCACCTGCAAAAAATGCCTGCTAAATTCCGTAGCCCCTTTGGGAAAAGGTGCTTTAAACCTACAAAAACCTAAATATCTCAGTGTCCCTAGCACATAAAAAACATCAAATTAAATTGCATTTAAAAGTCAAGATCCTGTTCTTGCACCCATGACCCCGAATGCTGCATAATGCATCTCCAGACACTAGGGTCAATGTTGCGCTATGCAGCATCTGGCATCAATGGGTTAACTTTAATAACAAGTACTCATGAATGAAATTTGCCATTTTTGGTGATCTCTTTCTTCCTAGGAGGGTACCTCCGGTAAATGTGCGGAACCTCTATGCACTTGGGATTACAACACTGTTCCCAAAATTGAGTGACCCAGATTCCAAGAATGGCTATGTGAGTGCAAACCATAATGCATCCTAGTATAATCTGTGTATATTTGTAGAACTTTTTTGTCAATAGCAAGTCTGCCAGTCCTGGGTGTGGCATCCCTCGTCTGTCGTTCTCACTGGGGTCTTTTAAAAGGTTTTCCTGGAGTTTTTTCTCAGGTGGTATGAGTCTCTGTTTTTCTTTATCAACAGGAACATTTTTATGATCATCAGAGTGGTTCCGGGTATCTAGCGTGGAGGCTGAAAACTGTTCAGCGGACCTCTACTCAAGACCGCAAGAAATCCAAGACAACTTTCCAAGAGGGCCCCAAGACTCCACGCAGTATCCTTTCAGATGAGAAGCAGTTGACTGGGGATGAATGCAAGGAAGCCATATCGGCGATGAAACACTCAAGTGATGCAATCCTTGTCAGAAATAAGATGAAGGCCACATTCCAGCACAGACAAAGAGTCATTCAAGACCCAGAAAGTGCCTCTACTGTCCTCGACCTCTTTCCCAGATTCTTAGATACACCTGGCTTGGTAAGCATAAAATGCATTCCTGTCAATTTTGTGGTTGCCTTATTTTGCTTGACTGTTTAATTGATGCCTATGGTGCCATGGCAACTGTGTTCTCTTCCACTTCATCTTTTCTGTTTTAAGATCGACCAAGACTTCTCAATGATCTTTGGTGAGGAGGTGTCTGGTAAATTCCTCTCCAAGTGGCCAACCTTTTTCAAACCGAGAGTCATCGCAGATTGCTGCAAGAACCTAACTCCGAGTCCGGTTGTTGATGAGCTGCTTCTGTCTGCACAACAAGAGTCTGATGATGGTGGTAAGTGTTAACAGGCTTCATGATCTTAATAATCTGCACACATCCATTACTACCTGAACTTGAGGCTGCTCCTGGTTTCCTGTCTTGCATTATTGAACCAACTGATTAATCCAGGTGTGTCTGACATTACAACTATGGTCAAATACAGTAATGTAAGACAGGAAACCAGGAGCAAACTCAAGTTCAGGAAGTAGCAGATTTGTGCATATAGCCCACTGAATAGTAGATACAGTAGATTACTCATGCTTTCAGTGCAAAAAGAAAATAGGACATCGTTGTGTCCTCATGTTTTTTCCCCTTTACTACAAATTATGTTTGTACACACTGCATCTTACTGCTAACCATATTCAATCCATCATGTAATTAAAGGTGCACTGTGTAGGATGTGACCAGAGTAGGTATTGTAACTATGCTGCTCATTGTAACGGTTGTCTACTGCCAAATTTGATCTTTTCATGAATATTTACTAAATAATGAACTGATATTTACTAGTATGACCAAAGTACAGTAAGTTTTGCCGCTAAAATGGTGTATTTCTGGACATTCAAAATGGCAGATAATGGAGAAGATCCACCTTTTCATGTATGAAAAGTGCAATTTTTCCAGTCATAATGAATACTTACAATTACTTTGTAGATGGTGGTGGTGTGTATTTGTGAAAAAGGTAACATTTATGAATGGGCAGCATGAATTCTTGATAGAAACAGCTAAAATATTACACAGTGCACCTTTAAAGAAAACTGAACTGTAACTGATGCCGCAATATGTCTCTTCTATTTATGCAGTTTGGCATTCTGAGGAGTGGGATTCTGAGATGGCTGCCATCCTGCTTCTGCTTCACCTCCTGCCTCCAACAGTTAAAGGCAAGAAGAGTGGCAAGATGAGTGCGTCGGAGGCTACTCGACGCCTGATCAAGTTCATGAAGGTATTTTCTTAGGACTGTACATCACCAAAGCAAGGTTTTCAGGACCCAATATGACATTGTAATTCTTTAGATGCAGTTAAATAGTTTTTAAAAAGTAATACATCCATTTATCACACAAAAATAAATTAATGTTGTGTACATTCATCAATCCATGCCTTGAATTCATCATTAATTAATCAAGTTGTGTATTGTTCACATCCATTCATGCATTCATTTGACCATTAATTAAAATGCCTTGAGTAAAAAACATTTAAACACACTCACTCACTCGTGGGGTCAGACATCCATTCATACAGTCAGTCACACATTAATTCAAATGGCTTGAGTAAAAACATCACTCACACTCACTTTTTCACTGACAGGTGGGATCAAGCATGGAGACCTTCCTTAAAGAAACTGGCCTCAAACAGCCCTTTCTGCTCGGTGTTGGAGAAAGAAGCAGCTGCATCCAGGACTTCTACATCATCCTGGACCAGAAGGCCATTCCCTGCAGGATGCAGACCCCAGTTGCTGCCTTTGATGAGCTTATCAAGGCGCATTATGCTTTTGCTGTGTCGTATGATGATGCCCTGTCCAGCTTCTTCATCTTCATCCAAACCACTGTGTATGGCATTGACGTCGGCAAAGTGAAAGAAAGTCCCAGGGTAAAAGAAATCAGAGCAAGACTTCTTCACTGTGAGGTTTGAAGACTGTACATTTTGACCAGAAATGTACACATGTTACCTTTGTAAACTACACCACACCAGTTGTTCAATGTTATTTAGACATTTGAAGTTTCAGCATGGATTGTATCCCGCAAAGTCTCTGCGATTGAACTGTGGAGAACCTGGTTGTTTTAACACTTTTTGTACGTATTCTGGTTACCAACGTCACCTTTCTCGAGTGCATAAAGACTGCTTTGATCCAGATCCTGTCACCAGTTTTGAATTTGAGGCTGTGGCTGGACCTTCCACACCAGTGAATGTGGATCCTCCTGTGAAGGTTACTACACATGTTCCTGTTGAAAAGAAACATGTTCGGGACATGTGCAGCTCTGTTATTGCTCAGGTTCAAGCCTCAGGTGTTCCAGAGAGCACTGTGCAGTATCTAGTTAATTCAATGGAGGAACTGGTTAATGATGTTCATGCTCACGCAAAGGAAGCTGTTGTTAAATGTTTGTCTTCTGATGCTTCAAGAGAAACTTTGGAGAGAGTTGAGAGTTGTTTTGATCAACTAGAAAACCCTTTTTCGTGTCTGAACACAGAATCTAAAAGGATGAGGCATTTTGAAAAGAAATGGAATATAGTAGAGCCTGTAGAGCATGTTCTGGGTGTCCGTTTTGATGTAAGAAGAGACAGAAGAACAGGCACATATAGGCAAGTTCCAGTCAATGATAAGTTCATGTATGTGCCTATCCGTGGGTCTCTCTCATCAATGTTTAGTAACAAGGAACTCTGTAACAGTTTCAAAGAAGTAAAACCACACCAGGAGGGATTATACAGAGATATAAGTGATGGGTCCTACTTTAAAAATCATAGTTTATTTTCTCACCACGAACATGCTCTTCAGATCCAACTCTACTATGATGAAATTGAGACGGCTAATGCTCTAGGATCAAAAAAGGGAGTGCACAAACTTGGATGTGTTTATTTTGTTTTGAGAAATTTATCACCAAAGCTCAATTCTGTGTTAATGAATATTCACGTTGTTGCTCTTTTTCACTCAGAGGACCTTAAGAAATATGGATTTGAGCCAATTTTGAAGCCACTTATTGATGATTTGAAGATTCTGGAGACTGAAGGAATACAGTTGCCCTTTTTAGCTACACCTGTGAAGGGTTCAGTCATTCAGGTCACAGGAGACAATTTAGCTCTACATGCACTCTTTGGTTTCGTCGAATCATTCAGTGCGACATACTGCTGTAGGTTATGTTTAACTGAAAAAAGGGAATATCAGTCAGTTTTCACTGAAGATCACCCAGGTTTAACCCTACGTACAAAAGATCTTCATATAGAGCACGTTCGTGTTATCCAGGAAAATCCTGCTTTGAAATCAACATTTGGTGTCAAACGAGACTGTCCACTCAATTCCCTCCAGTTTTTCCATTCGTCAAACAATTATGCTTTGGACATAATGCATGACCTGTTAGAGGGAGTGGTGCAATATGAGTTAAAGCTTGTGTTTCAGTATCTGATCAAAAATTCAATATCCCTGAGTTCGTTGTCTGAAAGAATCCATAGCTTTAATTATGGGTATACTCAAAGAAAGAACAGGCCAAGTGGGCTTAAGCTTGATGACAACAGCAAAGATCTTGGACTCAATGCTATTCAGTCTTGGTGCCTTCTCCGCAATGCCCCACTGATATTTGGAGATTTGGTTGAAAGAGAGGATACCTGTTGGCAATTGCTACTCCTTTTAATTCAAATTGTTAACATTGTGTTTTCACCCACTGTATCTCATGGATTGACTTGTTATTTGAAACATCTCATTTTTGAACATCACACCCTTTTTAAATCCATCTTCCCAGAGCACAATCTCATTCCCAAACATCACCATATGATCCACTACCCCAGCGCTATTAGAAGAATTGGGCCACTAATACACATTTGGTGTATGCGGTTTGAAGGGAAGCACAATTTTTTTAAGAAATCTGTAAAAAACTTCAAAAATATTGCTAAGACTCTAGTTAAAAAACACCAGACTCAGTTGGCATTTCATTTTGAGAACTTTACTTTTCAGAGATTACAGTTTGGTCCTATCTTAGAAGTCCCGGTCAGCAGTATAGAGGGTGGAGAGGTGCTGAATGAAGTGTTTGAGTCATCTGTTTCCACCACTTCCTGGGTCAAAAACTATGGCACAGAGTATCAAGTTGGGATGTATGTGATAACTGGAGTTGAAAATGAGATGCCCTTGTTCAACAGGATTGACAGTATCATTGTTAAAGACAGAAATGTCTATCTTTTGATTTGTAAAGTCTCAAATGTTTTTTTTGATGAGCATTTAAATGCATTTGGCATTGAGGAGAAAAATGAGGTTTTCTCAGTGATCTCTGTAAATGATTTGTTATATTACAGACCTTGTGATAGGCAATTTTCAAATGACAGAGATGATCAAGTGTACCTTGTTCCATATTGTAATTATATGTGAATCCATGCAAACTGTTAATTGTTAATGTGGTGTGGTGGCCATTTAATAAGATAACATTTCTAAAGAAGTTTTTGCCTTGTGTGTTTTTGAGATGGGTTTAGTGGGTGGTTGTGTTGGTTAAGGGTGGGTGGGTTTATTAGTAATCAAACTTTACACCCATTGGTCTGAATGCATTGGAAGTCGGTGTAGCATTTTCAACCACAGTAGTGTAACATTTTATTAAAATGACACTAGTGGAGAGTACAAGTGACACTAATTTGTGTTAGATTTTAACTCCCAACAGTGTTGAAATTACTAGATTTAAGTGTATAAGTATAGTAGTGTGGTGTAAAATTAACACTTAAATGTGTTGATTTTTAACTCCTTAAAATGTGGAAACAACTATGGCTGAGTGTAAAAATATTAACACTTGACACTAGGAAAGTGTTAGTCAGTGATAATGCTTACTCCCCATAGTGTTAAAAAAATAACTCTACCTGAGTGTAAAAATATTAACACTAGTGTTAGTGTAACATTAACACTGAAAAGAGTGGACGCATATACACACTCACTCAGTGTTAAATTTAACACTCTCCGAGTTGATTTAACACTGGCATTTTTGCTGTGTATCAGGGCAATAATATGCTGGGCAACATCTGGTGGTACAGACATGATAGAAAAGGAAAAGAGCGTCCTGAAATTTA
>JAOUQU010426093.1:0-20710 GCA_028566735.1 Ammoglanis amapaensis
TACTGGGACCTCAATTTCCCTGAGGGAACCACCCAAAGGGATCAATAAAGTTCTATCTATCTATCTATCTATCTATCCTCAAACCTCAACTAACTGTATCCAATTATCACTTATAAAATCCAATCCTCATATCATTAAGTCATATCGTTATAAAACCATTTTTAAATCGCATCGTATCGACAAGGGGTTTCAGTGTGTCGCAATTATATCGTATCGGCGGCAGTGTATCGAGATGCGTATCGAATCGACCTTAGTGGTGAAGATATACATCCCCAATATATAGTAATACACTGTTATAATAATACATACAACAGACAGTGATTAAATGTCTAAAAGTGTCCAAATAGTAATAAAGTGGTAATAAGGTACTGAATATATTTCTGCATCGTCTAGGCCCTTCAGGCAGCACCGTTTCCTGCATATACACTGCAAGTCAGGAAGCTCTAGACCGTGCAGCTGACCTTGATGTTCCCTGTTAAGACGCTTTCTATGGTACAAGTGTAAAAGTTCTATAGCAGAACTCAGGACACTGCCCTGGGTGGCTGCATTGTGGTGGCTCCAAGGTCAGGGTAGAGGAGACTGGACAAGTTGTGGAGACTGCAAGGATGGAAGTCCTAGATACTTGACAGTTACTGTGGATGGAATAATTATGTTAAATGCTGAGCTGTATTTCAGTTTATTCTGCTGCATTTTAGCATAATTACCTCTCTCAACATCCAGGTGGGAAAGTGTGGTATAGAGTCGATATGAAATGGTATAATCTAAGGAACGATTGTGAAGCAAACTGTAGAGGATCCACACAGTCTGGAAGTGATGAAGTCTTTCATTATCCACTAAAAGCACTGAAGTCATAATCACTGAAGTTAAAGCCACCGGACAAAAGTCATTAAAGCAAACTGGCTGTGATTTCTTCAGGACTGGAATCATGATGGATAGTTTGAAGCAAACTGGTACGATGCCCTGGCTCAGCTATGAGTTGAAGATTTCTGTGAACATATGTGCTAGCTGGTCAACACAGGCTTTGATGACTCCTCTAGCAATGCCATCCAGTCCTGCTGCTTTTCTGGGGCTGACTTTCCTGAAGGTTCTCCTTACATCCCCTCTTGCTGATGAACACGAGCTGCGTAAAAAGCTTGACACAACAGTAATACAGTTAGCAATGTTAGCATAGTTATCGCTATTGCTGACTGTCATTAGTCTGGACGGTGGGTTTCTGTAATCTGTAATCGACCCACAGATTGACAGAATCACTAGTATTGATGGCGAAGACCTGGATCATGGACAAAATTTTAATTTCAAAATTGGAGGGACTGGCTCAACAGTACTGCTTGAACAGAATAACTACTTAAATAAGTGTCATCGAACACCATCACTCATTTTTCGGCAGTTATACCTTAAAATCTGTCTAGCTGACATGAATTAGTCAGAAGAAACAAAACACCAGTATGCTAAGCCAGGTGCAGTTTACAAACAAATGGGTTGTAAAACCAGTGTGAATGACGAATCAGACATTTGCAACAAACAGCACTGCTTACCAATATTCTTGTAGATCTAAAATGAAACAGACATCAGCATTAACGGCCATTTCTACTTGGTCCTAGTGCTTGGTCCTAGTGATCCATCTCAAATGGACACTAATAGATTCCCAATCTCTCCGTTCCATCAACAATCTATTTAATGTAAATACCTTGGCTCTTCTATCAGCAGCAACGGCAACACTCTTTTGAATGCCTGAGTCAAGGTCAACATGGCATGGCTGACATGACCAGAACATAATCCACAGACACACCATCTGTGGCCCTAAATGGTGGCTGGTAAATGTAAAACAAGAGTATCATCTCAATATCATGGTCGGACCACATAAATGACAAGGACATCAGGAAATCATCACCCTTATATAACAGAAGATGAGAAAGACAAGGTTGTAGTTGTAGGGACATACAATACTAACTGTAATTCTCTACCACTTGTGCTAGAGCTTCAAGCAGACCCTAATAGATGCTTTTGAATCAGCCCAGTTGTCACATGTGGTCTGGACTCTGAAGTGGCCATTTGTGTCTGAGGTCTGGAGGGTGTGTAAGACAACCAGCTGTGTTTTACAAGTGCAGAATCCAGGAAGAACTCAATATTGGCAAGATTGTGACTCCATTTATTTAATGATTTGAAATAGAAAATTCATTTTTTATAACAAATTATGTATTTGTTCATTTGTGGAATGTGCACCTCCGATATATATATATTTTCCTACCATGCACAGAATGTCTTTGGTAATTAATAAGGACGCTGAAGTCATGACATGTCAGAGGACAGTGAATTCCATTTTCTCTCATGGTACTTTCAGACATCACTAGATATAAAGCCTCATTAAGTATCTTGTTTCGACTAGTTAATGGAATTCCTGTTCTGAGAAACAGTTATTGTGAACTTTATACTTTCACTTTTCCCTGGCTCCATCCTTGTCAACACGCCTGTACCATGCACCTCTCAACACAATTGAACGTTTTCCTTTAATTAGAGGAGCTCTGATGGAAATTAGCTGCCACCCCCTCACAGATCACCGGATTTATTCGAGAGGCGCAGAGGTAATTAAGCCGGAACGCGACCAGCCCGATGAAGGGTTGTTGCGGATAACTATATAAGGCAGCCCATTCTCGGGGCTCTTACCTGGCAATTAAAGAACAATTGGTATGCAAGGTGGTGATTGATCACAGGACTGTGTAGGACAAAACAAGACATGATGCTTTAATGGTCTTACATTAAAAATAGAAACTCTGAATGCTTTACTTATCGAAACAAATTCGTTTTAAACTCACAAGAGTTTAGCTCACACTTGTCAGTAAAAATAGTTGAAGGTTACTCAAATGCAATTGGATTTATTTATGATTGTGCTTCTTCATCCTGTCTCAATGAAATAACTCCTAAACTTACAGTCAAATGTATACATGCATTATATACACAATGGATGTTGGCTCATGAAGAAAACTTATTTGTTAACTCACTAAGTGGTTAGACTAAGTTCTCATGTGCTTTTAAATGATGTTAAAATTAATCCATTGTTTCAGATTAACTACACCCTTACTTGCCCATACAATGATGACATATCTAGTAAAATACATTTTCAAACACTAGTCTGTCTTGAAACTTGATAGTTGTGTTGGCTGTTCACATCCTTTCTTAGACACCATACAGCTTAGTCTAGAAATGTATAAGAACAATAGGGTTCAGGAGTGTGTGATATTGTACCCCTGACCATTTCCCATCTTATTTTAAAACTATGAGCTACAGTAATAGAAAGATATATTATTTTGAATGATTTCATATGGTCAGCTTGTTGGGCATTTTGGAAAAAAAAATTGATAGTGTATCTTTAGTGCAGAAGAGTTAGGGTTAACCCAAGTCCAGTGGTCCAATAAAAAGCAAAAACTCACCCATGAATATATTCCTGAAACTGTGGAACTGTGGACATTTCTGTTTGCTCAGCTTATAAAAGCAGCAATTAAAATGCCACTTATTATTATCGCAACTTTATTATCATTCCTTAATGACTCATGTGCTGTGATTCATTTTGAGGAACTTTTATAAAGCTTCGTCTTTAAGCAGCCTGACTGGCATTTTGTGCAGACTAAAAAAGATTTCCAGCGAATCCCCCGCTGACAGTATAATTTAGTCTGAGATACGCATTAGCCTGTGTCGGGGAAAAAACTGGCCCTGCAATTAAACCCAAGCAACAAATAGGGGTAATTTCACAAGTTTTAAACCTGAAAACTTTGAAAGGTTGATAGAGGTATTTCTTGCCTTTTTGTTCTTCATCTGCTCGAGCGTTGCAGTAATTTCTGACTTTCTTAAGGGCACATTAATGTTTTAGGGTTACTAAGACTAAACTAAAAGTAAGACAGAAAAACCATCAACAGAAAACCGATAGTAGTAGTGCTTTTCACAATAGATTTATGTTTAAAGTAATTTTACAGAATCCTCAGTTGAGCAAGCTTTGGGCAACAGTGGAACGTTAAAACTACAAGAAGAACCCTTGACAGAAACCAGACTTGTCCTGCTTGGGTGTTCTGGTTGGTAACTTGAATAAATGGAATTCATCTATGTCTAGACACGCCTTAATAGTGTATTTCTTCTTCTCATCTCTTCTAAGTGTTTGTAAAAAAAATTAAATAAACTTATTGTTAGTTTAACTTCATTTTTGACTGATTTGAGTGGGTTCTCACAATACGGGTTAAAATGACCCGCAACATAATAGATGTTTTTTTTTCTTAACATAATACAAGGGTTAAGTAACGCAAAGATTTGAACCCTGATTGATGCAGTGATTAGTTAGAGTAATAGACTGCTGTGATACATGACGTGGTCAGAATAATTGAGATTGTGTTTCAGAATTTTTAAAAAAAAGAGCCCCAGGCTGTTAATTTAAGGAATGTGTACAGTACAATGTTCGGAGACTATGGTTAGAAAAGCAGAACGGGTTAAGGGTCTTGCACAAGGGCCCAATAGTGACAGCATAGCAGAGGCTGGATTTGAGCCAGCAATATAAAAGAAAATTCATGTTAATTAAAAGTAAGGGTTTTTTTGTTTTGTTTTTGTGTTTTTTGGGGGGGTATTGCAGAATTTTAGTCTTGAATGTGAAAGCAGTTATAGTTGTGTACCATGGACTGTTCTCTCTGTTACCATCTGGTAGGCGCTTTCATGCTTTGTAAACCAAGACAGAGAGAATGAGAAAGAGCTTTTTTTCCACAAGATATTCAGACTTGGAAATTAGCTACAGGAATTTACTTCACCACTACCTGGACACTTTATTATCAACACTGGGACACTTTATTAACACTGTCACTTTATAAATACTTGGACATTCATGGACACTAAGTCACTTTAACAACCAGACACTTTACTAATATATATATATAGTTTTATTCTCCTTTTACTTTAAATGGTTAGGTTACATTAATGATTACAATTATTGTTTTCATTCATAATCAATTTTTTAGCTTGTTAACCGTAATTTCGAGAGTTCGAATGGAGTAGTTACAAAGCATTTCACTGCCGGTTATACTGTGTATAATTATGTGACGAATAAACTTTGATTTGAGTTACATTTTGTAATTTGAGTATTTTGTAATTTGAATTTAGGCATACTTTTTTCTATCTTGAACTTGAACTTGAATTTTTTAATTAAATGAAAATTTCATGTGAAAATGAGAATTATACCAATCAGAGCCCACTTAGTCACACACAGATTCCAATCACTTCCTGATGCACAGCAAATCATGACAGTCATATTGGACCCAGCTCACCGGTAGCAGTGTAGTGCAGTTTCTAACTGATTGGTTTTAAATTGTGCTATTTATTTACTTTTGGTAGGTTTATGTTGGGTGCACAACATTTTTCTGTTGTGTTGGGGGGAGGGGGGGATTGGCCATGAATGCTAAGTAAATTTCTTATGCTCCATCATCGTTTGGTCGAAATAGCGGCCACATTCGAAGGCTGTAATGAATCTGAGAATTTATACTTGAAGCATAGATGTATGATGTAAGATGCTTTGTGTAAGAAAATCATGAGGATTTTGAATACAGACGATATTTGAATTTGAGAATAACTTTCAGTGCTTCTGAAATCCAGGCAACCTGGTTGCTGAATTGCTGTGATTTGATGCTGTATTTCAGACTGAAGTTCTTTATTCGCTCTGCTGTTTCTCAGAATCCTGTTTCAGCACTTTAATATAATAATACATGCTGTCTTAGATTAGTCCTTTTCTTAGCTTCATCAGTGTGAAATATTCTTCTCAATCGAGTCTCCTTGAATGAGCCCAGTGTGGAGGTCAATCAGCATCCAACTGGCTCTGAAATGATGTTGTTCTTTCATGAAAGCCCTTCACTGCTCAGACCTTTTTCAAAGCTTTTCTTGTGGTGTGAGAGAGAAGCAAAAGAAAGAAATTTGCTTCCTGCTGAGCATTAAATAGTGCAAAAAACCCTTCATTTTATTCTGTTTGTTTTTGGCGCGCCGACCCCTGTCACGGTGATAATGTTTGATCATTTTGGGAGAATTTCAGCCTAGCTCTGCTTTAATGTTGCTGCCGCATCATTACCTGATTACACACCCAACCAGACTGACGTGACAAAATTCCACACGTATCTTATTCGGATGCGGTTGACACAGTGGGTAGATATGCTCTTTTACAGCTTCATGACTAAATCTTTGATCCCAAACTAACGCAGAATATTTCTTTCCATATCTTAGTGCATTTCATACAGGGGTATGTTGGCACAAATATGCAGGCAGTTGAGCAAGAAATGACCGAGACCATAGTCCAATATGCCAGCCAATCACAGTAAGATGATCTAACTTGGTCACCAGACAAGAAAAGGAACTGAGTGGATTAAACTGGGAAAAAAGAAACATGGCCATAGAGACTCTACATATGTGGTACATCTCTTAGTGAGACTTTATCGTAACAAGAAACAGATGTGAATGGTGCAAGCATGCTTTGAAAAGACAAGGTGTTAATTTGTTGATCACTTAGCCAGCATAAGAGTTCTAAAATTCAAACTGGGAAACTGAATTTACTCGACTGGGAAATAAAAAAGAAAAAATTAAAGATGACTTAGGCTAGTCACCATATGTGGTCCAGCCACCGAATGGTATAAAGAACTGCCCAGGTGCTTGTGGGTGTCAGGTCATACATGAATAGTAAGGACAACAGAGGAATGATATTTGAGGAATGGAAATGTCTAAGGAAAATAAAGGGAGGGTAGCAAGGGTGTCTACATTCACACTAGTTTTCAGACAAACCACATTGTACCCCAAGAGGTGACCAGCAACGTTACTAGCGTGTATCGAGTAGTCAATGTAAGGTTTAAGATGGGAAATCCTTAACCAAGTCCTTGAGTTGAGAATTATATTATGGACACTTGACCAAAGGTTTGTGGACAAATTTCTCCCTGGATTTATTGATAGTGCCCATTCTTCTGGTCAGTCCTTCCATGAGTTTTTAAAAAACAAATTATGTAATTTTTTCAGTGGCAGGCATTAATGTTGAATATTACAAAACACAACTCATTCTCTTGAACACCACTAATTTAGGGACCACAGTTGTCATTAAATGACACAAAAGGTCAACACGCTTTCTCAGTTGTTATGTCATGACATAAGTTATAGTATGTTAAAAGATACTATTGAATAAAAAAACTTTTGTAGACTGTATAAAGAATTGGGACAAAATAGGAATATTGGTTCAAAATTAATAATAAACAGTTCTAGGAAGTAGCAGAGGTTTGGAGTATAATATTTCCGCCTCCAAGAAATAAAATTTCCCCCAAAATAGATTTGATTCTAAGTCTTAAAGCATAAATAACAACTCCAATGGTTGAGGAACGTATGGATTCTGGGTGACTAGCCCAAAAATAGATAATCCCTGTAAGACAACGGCGAATCATGTTCTGTAATCATCCACTCAGAAATGTTTTAGAAAAATGTTCTCCAGAACAGCATGACCTGCTCAGAGCTTTTATCTAGGATTGATCTGTGCGGACATTCAAGTGTCTCACCATTACTGTCAGCAGAAGACATTTAATTCTCCTCTGCAGACAACAAGGACAGGTAGCGAAATCTTTAAAAAGGAAATAAAATGGCAAAAATACAAGAGAAAGAGCTTCTGTAAAACATGTGATGAGTAAGAGCAGGTTGTCATTCTGCACCGCTAAATGAAAGAGTTATTACGACGGTAATTTTACTAATTCACCACATTTTACAGTTTACGATTACCTCTACACAAACAAAAGAAAAATTGAGAAGATCCTTGATACATTCAGGTTAAACAGACGATTGAATACATCATGCTTTTTCGTCATTTTTCTTCTCACCTTCATCAAGCTCTTTGAACGACTTTGTTAGAGAAGAATGTCAAATGTAAAACGTTTGGGTCTGCATTTTTTTTGTAAAATGTGCTTTTGAAGGCTGAAAACTTCACCAGAGCATCAAAATTAAGTATCAAAACAATAAACGTCTTCACAGCAGAATCTTAGAATTTGTTTCAAATTTAAATGTACAACAAGGAAAAATGCTTCATTACAGCAAAATGTTGACGTTTTTTATTTAATGTCTATCAAGCTTCTGTCTGAAGTCGAAAACAAAAGTTTATTTCAAAAGTAAATCTTTACTTTACAAAATTTACCAGTTTAAACTTTTTACAGCAAAATCATAAAACCTGGGTTTTTAGATTTTAATATCTGCAACAGCAAAAAAAACAATTTAATTCTATTCTGATGCAAATAAAGATTAAAAACTTCAGAAGTCAGAAACTTTGTCACAGAACAACATCAAAAACATCCAACAATATTTAAGCTTCGTCACTCCAAAAAAGGTATTTATAAATGTTATTTTGGTGGTTCTGGTGGTGGTTGGGTAGGGGTCAGTCACCTTTCTCTAATATCTTATCTCCTCTTCCAACCTTGGCGTTTTTATGATTTTACTTTAGAGATCACGGTAACTTCTAGAAAATATTATTTCTTAGGAGCAGATGCTTGTTTCGTGAATGAAGAGGAACATTTGGGTTTGGGATTGGTATATCCGTTGAAGATAACAAATGGAAAATCAAAATTTGATGTCCAACAAGCATTAGATGGACTCTATAGCAGACTTTTTTTGGAATCGGAATGTACAACATAAATTTAAAGCATGAAAACTTTGTCCAAATGGCAAACAATTATAGTATTATATAGAATTATTGAAGTAGTTTGAAAGTTTCTTCACATAAGCAAATTAAAAATGTTTTTATTTGGGGGGGGGTGTCCTTTCAAGCTTCATGTTGAATTTCCAACAAGCTCTCAAAACACAAATTTTGTTGGTGTTTAATTTTGAGGTTCAAGTTTTCAGTCCTGCCCGGTTAAAGCCCAGCAATAAAGGTTGAGTCTATAAAGGTACCAGCTAGATCAAGGAAGGTAGTGTATTGTAGTAACCAGTTGTGACCACTGGTTGACCCTTGAGCAGAGCTTGGTGAATTTCTGGACTCTTGAGCAAAGCTTTGAGACATGTATTTATTCTGGTACTGTGTTCGCACTAATGAAACTCATTATCTTTTTCTCTGAAAAGCCTGCGAGATAAGAAAAAGTCATTACAATATTCAAAAGAACTGATAAATTTTTCAGTGTGGTTTTAATTCCTACCTGTAAAAGAAACGTGACCTTCAATTAATGGACTCGACATTTTGTTCTTTCTGTAGTGGAAGAAGCATGAATGTATTTCTTCAAAGCAGGAATAATTTCTTTCATCTCAAAAGATATGATTATTTTTAATGATCGAAAACATGGTTACATGATAGTTTTGTTATTTAGGTGGCAATTTTATTCAAAGTGAGCAGTAAGCAATTGCGGGTTGATGGCCGCACACAATGGCCCATGTGTGAAAACCAGGCAGTGGTGGGCTTTGAACAAGCAACTTTCTTTTTAATTGTACCTCAGTATCATAGCATTGATGCTACTGGAACTGGAACATTAACTGTTGTCATCTTTAGACCACTCTGTGACAAATTTCCTGAGTCTGGTGAGACAAGTTGAAAAGGTCTCACGCCGGCTGTGCCATCTGTGCCACTATTAGAAAAGTGTGGTAATGCCACTTCTGAGAGGAGAACAATAAATAAATCAGCCATGTAAGTGTCAATTAGAATGGGCACAAATTCCAGCCGTCTCATAAGAAGCTTTTCAAGTAATTGTCAGAAGGCCAGGGTTTGTTTTTGAACCCAGACATGTGATAAGGTCCAGAGTCCAGATACTTTTGACCATATGCGATTAGCAGCGTTCTGGATTTGGATAGCAGCAGCTGTGTTCATGTCTATCTCGTGAAAAGTTTGAATTGCTTTATAATTGTTTTAATTACGTTGATTTTCTGGAACCAAAAGTATTTAAAAGAGTGGTGAACAATTCCAAATTAAACTGTTTTTTAGGAATGAGAGTGATTGTTAAGGGTGATAGGTGAATGGATGGATGGATATATAACTATTGAGGATGGATGGATGGTTGGTCTGCACTGCAAATGAAATAAATATTACAAGTTTTTTATGGAGCATTTGTAACATTTGCAATTTCCATCTGAGATCAATAAAGTATTTCTGATTTTGATTATTATAGTTTGCATTTTGCAGCTTTTTCTTATTTGGACACTGCTCGTGTCACATATAATATAATTTTTGATATATTTTTTTGTCCATGAGGCGAAGTCCTTATTACAAACCCCAATGAAAAAACGAGCCCTAACAGGCTACTTCAGACAGCAAATGAGAAGCGGGAAAGCTTGCCAAATTGTTTTAGCGCAAAGCGTCCAGGCTGTAATGAACAGTCTGGGTTCAGATGTTCAAATCCCAGAGCGTTTCGGTGCTCGGCACCAGGAGAGAACACTATAATTTAAATGTCATTATAAACAACATTTGGTAGATAATTCATCTGACACCGGCACATCCTTGCCATTAAAACCAGATCCTACTAGGTTGCTAACAAAGCGATTACATTAGCTGTGTCACTCTAACAACGAGGATGGCATTTAATGTGGAAAAAAAATTCAATCTGCAAAAGACTAACAGCTTTTCAATCATCAGCTGAATATATACATACTAAATGCAGTGGGTATACGAGGCTATCTTTTACCTCAATGTGTGGACTAATACAAAGGTCTAGGTTTCTTAAATCTATACACTGGTCTATACACATCTGTTATAGCATGATGGCTGTAATTTGTAGTTCATGAAGGAATCACCTTCTGTGGCTGCTTGATGGTATACAAGTTGTTGAAGAGTTTTAAAGTTCACATACACCCATACATGCTGATTCTGCTCCATGAACCTGATGCGACACGAATGCTCAACATGAAGTACACCACCGAGATTCCCACTACCCTGACCCCTTAATTCTTCAACCCTGTTTTTATACTTACACTTATACATATTAGAATTTTCTGTCAGTCTAGAACAGACCTGGGCATTTTATGGCTCATGGGCAAGATATGGCCCATTGGACATCCACAATATGGAAATCAGACTTTTTTGCCAAGTACACCATACATACAAAGAATTTGTTTTTGGTTGCAGTAGCTCACAGTGCACGATAACTAACATTAAAGAAATAACAAATAAAAGACACACTCAACCTAGTCAGTCTCCTCCAGACAGACACACACACACACACACACACACACACACACACACACAAACACACACACACAGAGAGAGAGAGACATACCTGTAAACTATTTCTATTATACATGAAACTGTGATGTAATGATTGTTTTTATTCTAAACTGTTCATTTTTCACCTACCCCACAATTCATACATTTACATAAGTATTTACTGAATATTCTTAAACAGCTTATTACCAGTTGTGAATATGGAATCGACCACTTTCTATATGGAGAAATTGATAATGAGCAGAATTAGGTTCAAATTCTCTTTGGTTTAGCCCTAGAATATTCCTGGTATCAATAACTAATGAGAACACTGGTGGATACTGACACAAACCTAGTAAATGAAATATGGTTTACATTTTTTTTTAATTTATTGTGTAAGTTTATTGTGGAGTAAAATATGAGGATTTGTTCAAGGTTTGTGCACTTTAGGCTGGGAGGAGGGAAAATCGGGTAAAAATCAATTAGTTTTGCCTCATAAGAAGATTTTCATGTGATGATGCTTAAAGAGTAGTGCTGCAGTGCTTACACACTCAACCCCTGTAAAACTAGTAAACAATAAAAAAAACAGACAACAAAAGATAAATCAAAGACCACAGGGACAAAACTGAGAACCAAACTTGGACCACGACTTGGACCACGACAAAAAGTTATACACAAGCATTACTGATCCTGCAAGTTAAAAGCAGCAGTCAGATACTACACACAAATGATTACAAAAACTAAATAAGTCCTAATATCCAAATAAATATTATAAACAATAATAAATGCATTATAGTCAAATAGACAAAACATGCCATTAAAAAATTAATTAGATATTACTGAAAATATGAATGGATTTGTAGACATTAGCAAATCAAAAAATAAAATAAAATGAAAATGCTTAAATAAAAGAGAAAAAAGGCATACAATTAATTAAAAAAATAAGCAATTACATAAAAAAGTTATTTACAATAAACAAAAAAGTATTATAGATAATTCAGTTGATACATTTAAAATACAAAATAAAAATATAAAAGGGATAGTTACAATTATTTTGAAGCACAATATTGTATCACATAGAAACCTTGAAAGGGTCTTCCTCCTTCTCAGATGGCCTAGAGGACAACCCAGCTCTTAAAAAAATTAAATACAAAAATAAATTACCAGCCCGTCTGGCAATGGACAAATGCTACGTAGAGCACACCATCTGTTCAAATTGGTAATTAATACATAGATAAATCTAAGGTCATCATGTAGCCTCTAGGGCAGTCTGCCAGTTTCCAGAATGCCAAAGAATGCTGGCATTGTTCATCTAGAGAAGCAGAAGACCAGAATGAGGAGACCAGTATCAGTCTTTGGGAACATTCATACCTCACTGCCCCCTATACTGACCAACAGATCAAGCAGAAGGATCAGCACTTACTAAAGATTAGCTGCCAAACTAACTTTAGAGTTTTCTACCTTTCTGAATTCTGACAGGTACAGTTCTTGTACACATATGAGAACTTGATGCTGATGCTGGTCCTGCACTGCTGCCTGTTATCTATTATTTAACACTGCAGCGGAGAAGTAGCTTGTCAGTGTTTCATTCTACTCCACAAGGCTGAATTGTTATAATGACAGTAAGAAATTAATAGAGTTCCAGACTTCCATGAGCACATCGCTGAGAGATCCATATTTCCAAATGCAAAAGGGTTTTTGAACGTCTTCCCAGGACACTGTGTTCACCTGGGTACCAAAATGTTTTAATTTTACTGCTGAGTTCTGTCCTTTTAGAGAGTTGAGATGATGTTTTTGAACGTAAGATGGTTAACAGCAAAAAAGTAAAATTTATAGTAATAATCTTCTGGTTGTGTGAGAGTGCATTGTTTGTGTACAGTGTGTGGAAATACGGAAGTGCTCTCAGCCATTAGGGGGCAATGTTTTATTTTTTTATATTTTAGAATATTGCACCAAAAAAAGCAAAAATACGAAATAATGCAATTGATGCAATTGACTAAACAAATTCACATTTTAATTCATGCTTGGCTTAATGAAAAATGTATTTTTTATTAATAACAAACGCGTGATCACGATTAATTATTCACCCAGTGTATTTCGAATTCCCGGCAGTTATGCATGTATAAAGACGCTGTTGTACTTATCAAAGTTCCATGTTGGGACGGCCTTGGTTTTGAAATGCCTTTATGATGCCATATAGATGTATAAATTCAATCTGTTTTAGTGACACTAAGATTTAATTGTAATCTAAGCCAAGCAAGAAATAAATTGTGATCAATTTTATTTAACACTTTCTTTTGGTGCATTATTGTGAATGATAAAAATTTTAAAAGTTGCTCCCTAATGGCCAGGAGGACTTTCGTTTTGTTTTAGGCTGTTTGTTTTGCGTTCTGGGCTTTTGTGGTTGTGTTTTGTGCTTTTATGGTTGTGTTTTGTGCTTTTATGACTGAATTTTGCTGAATTTTTGCTGTTGCATTCTGAGCTTTAATGTTGTGACTCTGTTGGCCACTGTAATGTGGAGAGGAAGGGAATTAGAGTTATATAGTCATAATAATGGCAATAAGGCCAAAAAGACGGTTTATTCATGTGGATGATTAAGGTGACCATGGAGGAGGTTCAGGGAATTTGACTTTGATTAGTTGAGAGAACATACAAACAGCACACAGAAAGAACCAAGACTGACCCACATGGAAATCAATCTCAAACTGGGGATCAAACTGTTGCTTAAATTTTTTTGTAGTGTTATTTGTTTAGTATATGTGGTGGTTACCAATTGAGTGAGTTCAGAAGCAAAATTTGAGCAATATAAAAATTTGAATTGTTTCCCTCCAAAAGTATTAGAACAACAAGGCCAATACCCTTTTTTCTACAGCAGACTGCAAGCATTTTGGTTTGATGAATTTTAGGCAATAGATGAACCGTCCATTTTTTATTTCCAGGTTTACATCTGTGTATGATACACTCTTCAGAAAAGTTCACCTTTTGTCTGAACCCACCGATTTGAGTGGTGAGCAAAAATATTGCAACATATGAATGTCAGGTGTGTTTTGATGACCTGATTTGGTGTCCTGTTCATTCATTTCTCAGAAAAGTAATAGTGCTGAATGCTTTTTGCCTGTGCAGACTGCATTTATAGTTAGAGTAGTAATCAACCTGAAAGCCAGAGAGCTGTCTGTAGGTGAAAAACAAGCAACTGTTAAGCTGAGAGAAAATGGAAAAACAATCACAGTCATTGCACAAATATTAGCCATAGCCAGTGTAACCTTTTGGAAAGTCATGAAAAAGATCAGCGCTAGTACACTAAGTTACAGATGTTGAACATATACACTTACAAAAAAAACATCAGCAGTTGATGACAAAAACATTGTGTGTGCTGTAGAAGAAACCAACCATTAGTGACAACCTACAGAGGACCGAAGTGAAGGAATCAAGGTCTAATGTTCACAGAAGACGTCATGAACAAAGTTACAGAGGCTTCACCAGAAGCACTAGTTAATAGTCACCACAAATCACTAGTTACGAAGAGGTACAGACAAAAGCCTCAAGAATTCAAGGACAACTTTGTATGGACTTATGGGACAAAGAACCTTTACCAACGCAATGGAAAGGTTAAAGTTGTGAAAGAACAGATCGGCTCATGATGGCTTGCCTTTTTTTGAGAGGATCATTAATTTCCTTTGACAATGTCATACATGAGTGTAGTACTACAAAGAACTCAAGAGTCTACGCAAACATTTTAAATGCTATTTTTAATTTTAAGAAAGACACACTAAAATTATTTAGGAGAAGGTTTTAGACTGGCCTAATTATAGACTTAAACCTTTTAGAACATGCATTTTACCTGCTAAAGAGAAGTAACTCCCCACCACAAACACCATGTGTGATAGATGATGCCTATGGGGAAAGCATGAAAAAAGTATCACAAAGTTAAAGTTATCAATGTCAGTGGGTCACATTTGCAACTAAATATTAGGGTCTATTAAATGTATCTATTTCAAGTTAATTTGCTCCAGCACTTTCTTACCCGAAAACAATAGCCGGTTAAGTTGGATTATTTTTATTTATTAAGCATTTTAACGTCATGTTTTAAACCCTAGATCATATCTATGACAGGAAACGTTTATTCATTTATCACACCGTTTCAAACGATACACGAGTCACATCAAACACAGTCATGGACATTTTGGTCTCTTTAATTTTCCATACCTGTGTGTTTTTGGAATGTGGGAGGAAACCGCAGTACCTAGGCAGACACGAGGAAAACATGCAAACTCTGCCCAGAAAGCCCTAAGCTGGCCCGGGAATCAAATTCATGGTTAAGTTGAAAAGTGCTGTGTAAATGTGAATACCTGGAAATTGAAGTTAAAATGTTGGTCTTTGTCTAATATTTGTCTTGTAATGTCAAACCAAATGATTTTGGTCTACAGCAGATATGAAGAGATTGCTGTTCCTTACTGTTTCAATACTTTTAGAGGGGACTGAAGAGTATGTTTGTATGAGCATGCGTTTATTGTTGTAAGGTATAGGGTTTTGAACTTTTCTTTACATTTGAGGCCATTCGTTTCTAGTTTAGATGGTAGGTAGAAGGTTTTGTTGTTATTGTTTAACACAGTATGATGTATTGTAAATCGTTATGTGGGCACTCAAAAATGACAAATATAAAATATTGTAAATATTATAACACTTGAAATTAAACATCTGGTTTAACACCTGGACGTATCAAAACATTCGTCTAGATCATCAACATGCTTGTAAAACTCATGTCTGTCACAGAATTGCTGTGCGATGTTTGTTCATTTTTAGCCAAACTAATGACTAATGAATGTTAATAAAGTTTTATGTGTGGCCATTTGAAAGTGTGAATTAGTAGGCATTGTAAACATGCTATCATTTTTGGACTCGTGTCTTCTTTCCCAAATGAAACGAGAACTGAGCATCTACTAAACGATTCCCTTGGATGTGCTAGCTGGCGTAAAATGTGAATAATTAAATAAATCTGGGTGGCTGATCAACAAAGAGCCAGATCATCTACTGCAGACCACCGTGAGATCCTGCCAGACCGGTGAGTTGCTCCAGGCCAAACTTTGACCACTAGGAGTGACGCATTCACACCCAGATAATTATAGCTTGTTCAATCCAAACCCAGCACCTGATTGCCTTTGTTAAGCATCCAGATCCAGATAATAAATTAAGGTCATTTAAAATGTGGTGACAAGCAGAATCTCGTCGCTGTTGCCAGTCAGTTGGGCACCTTGTATTCCACATGATTCATGCCAGCAGTAGACAAAATCCACCAAGAATCTGCTGGGTGGGTAATTGGTAGACTAAACGTGGTCTTCAAAGCTGTGTAAGGACCCTAGTAAGTAGCCTGATGCACCTGTACAAAAGTAAAAAAGCCGGGAACAAAGGAACTGGCTATGACTAAACTACAAAATATATCATTAAAAATATATTTGTATGGCACCTTTACAGTAGACAATATCTCAAAGCACATCTAGCACCATGTTGATTAATAGTGTTTTCCAAATGTAATTTGTGTAAATAATAGAGGTCCAAATACTGAACCTTCCATGATATTTTTGTTTCTGACCATTTGATGGTTACATTAAACTAAGAGTGATCAGACAAAAAAGATTTGGGCTCTTGGACACACGTGAGCTACAGTGACAATTTTCAGGTCTGCATTGATATGGTCCAGGCACATTTTTGTCGCTTCTTTTAGGCTGTTCCAGAAGTTGAATCAACCTTGCTCCGAATGGCATATCCATATCATCTGTGATGCTCTGACATATGTTGTCATCCTTGTTGGTGATATAATGCCACCGCTATTGTCCAGACTCCACCAGAGCATCTGCATCTCTTTAGAACTTGCTTTTGGATTACAGATTAAACTGACTGGCCGGAAAATGGTCAGGCATATGGTGATTGCAGAGCTGTGACATAGTGCCACCTTAAACATGTCACTTTGGCTTAGACATGAGAAAAGCTGTTGATGCTGCTGCTGATGGAGTCAAGGTATTTAAATTTTGTAGTCTTCGACACTGATGCTAATGAGGCCGTCTGTCAAAGATACTTATTCTACATACTCTGTCCTCTTGGTGTTGCTGTAATCATCAAGATGGGTCTTTCCTAATTAAACCAAGACAATGAGAGTCCTTAGACACCGACTAACCTCGAAGTAAAATATTCTGATGTACAGGACCTGCATTTAAATCTAACAGAACAAGAATAAATACACACCAGCACATTAACTCCTTAATTATCACTGAATTGTGATTTACATGTTTCACAAATGTAATGTTCGCATAGATAAAAGCATAGTTGTTGGTAAATTGCTTTGATAAAATGTTGTTTTTGTAATCTTGAAGTGTGTTTTAAACTGTGCACTAACACTACGTAAGAGCATTGAGGTTTTGTGTGCAGTATGCACTGAGCACTTACGTCTCAGTGCAAACTTTCAAGTGTTGTCTCAAAGTCTGAAAGTCCCAACACTTCCGTTACATTGATATAATGGAGTCAGTTTAGTCAGAGTTTTGTCATGTTTCCTGGATCCATTAAAGCATAGTGCTTGTAATGTGCAAGTATGCAATTTGGGACTGGGTTTAATCAACTGCACATTCCAGGGTGCACAAATTACTGTAAAAAGTATTCTGTGATGGCAAGGAGTGATTATAATAGGATCAAAAGAACACGATGATTTAAACAATACAGGCTTTTTAACAGAATTTGGAAGGGTTTACTTAGTAGACAAATGGGTAATTTGGTGCCACTTTGCTGAGATTTCACCCCTCAACCAGTGCGAAAGCTCTAGTGTCAGAGTTGGTGGTTTTACTTCTACAAGGTCTAAGTGTTTCTGATTTCTGGTCTTTTCTGAATCCTGACTTCACCCTAGAATTTTTTTTCTCTGGTTAAATGTTGCCACTGCAGATTGTGATTTGGGCTTGGGTACTACATTGCACAGATTTGGCACTGCCAAGTTTAATGGCAAGGCGATAACAGTAAAAACTGTAATTATTTGTATGTAAGCCACAAATAAATAAAAAATCGAAAAATAAAAAAGTGACCGCTTGCCTGTCAGAGCCCTAATCTCGACCTCATCACATCTGTAGAACTGAAGTGATTTGAAAGACAGGAACCAGTGAATCATTTTCTCAAAGGGTGCAACATTTAAATCTTCTGGCAAGGTTGGGTAAACAATTTATAGGGTCTGTATAGGGTCCGGTTGAAAACCTTGTGGGTCACCTCGCTCCCTTTACTGTCTACCTGATCAGCTGCCTCATTAAAGAGGTAGAAGAAGCTCCACAGCTTATGACTCACAGTTGAAAAGGTGCATCAGGTGAAGTATCTTATGGACTTTAAGATTTTAGAAACACCCTCATTTTGTCAGACGATGGAAAATTATTTTCTGACAGACCTGTTGTGTATTATAATTTGATTTGCAATTCTTCCCTGCTTATTTTAGCTCTCTTCCCTATATTTTGACCTATTTCAAAGGGACATTAATCAGACATCCAGGACACGCATCATTCCCCAAATTCCTTGAGGCCAGACACTCTGTCCCTAACTCTGCATTTACATATTGTATGTTGGCACACCTTCTAATCAAGTTGGTGTATCCCGGATCAACATGTCAACACCCCTGAATTTTAATATACCTCCCTTGACGAGTGTGTCTGGCATTAATGCACCACCCGACATAATCCCAACCGAGATATTTTGCCTCCGTTTATCACTTTGTATTGCGGCTCTAATCAGGCAGATTATCAGCCATTTTCAGACAGAAGTACTCAGAGTGTCGATAATTGTTTGAGCCATTTTCTTAACAAACGCTCAATCTTTTCTGATGGAAGTCATTTAGAATTATTCATGAGTCTGATGGATACAATCAGGGGGAAATTAAAACGCAAAACACACTTCTCGCCCCAATCACAAAGCGAGTCTCTGAGACAATAAATTAAAATGAGGGACTCTGAGACACCTTGATATGAACTATCCAAATAAATAGGGCTTCTGTGGATCTGATTTCTCTGCACATGGTCGACATGAGTGATCATCAAAATAAATAACAAGGAAGAGTGCAAACATTTAGCAGTCGGGAGTCTTTAGAGTCATTGTTGGGTTTTTTAGCAATTGGGTGTCATACATTACATCATGTATCACTAGGATCAGTCTGTCTCTCAAACTATAGTTGTATGTACACTAGCATTATAGCCATGCTTCACTACAGTGGATAAGTGACAGAAAAATATTTTGGTTTTAGTGAGTAACAGTTTAGTTTATAGATGTAACATATAATGTACTATTACATGATCGGCACATAATATCCTACACTGGGCATGTGAGTAATTAATATTTTTGATGACCCCAATGACCCTAGTGGGGTGTTGCGTTTCATGATGGTATCAAACTAATCATCAAATAGAGTTAAGTGCAAAACAGTTAGTTTTTCCAAGGACATGATAAGAAATGACAGAGCCAAGTTTCAGCTTTGTATGTACTCAGCATGGTGGCTGAGTGGTTAGCACTGTTGCCTCACAGCAAGAAGTCCTGGGTTCGATCCCCGGGTCGGGCTGGGGGCTTTCTCTTTTTTGCTAAACATAAGCTTGAAGACAACATTGATCTGGATCTTTGGTATAAATATTTGGATGTGATGCCTCAGTAATTCTCGTGTGTGTTTTTCTGACAAAACGTTGTTTGGAAGACCAGACAAATTCATACATGACCATCCTATTGGAGATGGTATAGTGTAAAAAGCACAACAACAGAAAAAACTCCATAGTGCAAGAGATCCAGTCAGCAAATCTAGATCTAAGCATGAGCAGTTTCATGACACTTTATTTAACGTCTGTCTGACATTAAATCAGACAAAAAATCGAACATTTTGTTTGCTCTTAGTTTGCTCTCATTTTTCTTTTCTATGATGAGAACGTTTTACCCACATCGTTTCTGTCTCTGTTCTGACCTTTTTGTTTCTGACATTTTGCTTATGAAGCTAATTCCAGAATAAAAGCATCTCCATCAAGAAGCACATAAATAACTTCCAGACGTTCGAATCAACCTCACACTGAATCATCTGAGCATTCGCTTGTGGAATATTTTAGAGCATTCATCACTTGCTTGTGACAGCAGTAGCTTAGATAATTTCTACATGATTGTTAGCATGAGATCTTGTCAATGTACAACACAGATACACCAAAAGTATGTGAACTTAAGAAGTCGACCTACTTTTTGCTAATTTTGGTAAAATGTGCCAAAGGCATGCCATTTATCACTTTAGTATAGAGTGGGAAGGGGGGGGGGGACTAATAATACAATCGTACATTTTCTTCCAATTATTTTTAAATCATTAATTCTAATATTGTTTTAAATGAATGTAAATAGTTTATCATTATTATTTAATAATAACAATTATTTCACAGTGTTTTTTTAAATACCCCTTTCATCCAACTTGTGAATTATTCCGGCACATTTAACATTTACATTACATTTACATTTTCAGCATTTAGCAGACGCTCTTATCCAGAGCGACTTACAGAAGTGCTTCCCTAGTGAATATTT
>JAOUQU010426094.1:0-10465 GCA_028566735.1 Ammoglanis amapaensis
CATATTGATATTTATTTATTTCCTACCTTGTTAAATTATTGTTGAAAATTATTGTGAGAAATCACTTACATGATCAGCATCTTCACATTGATGAATATCATTCATTATTAATAGTAGCAAGAAAAAGCAATTAAAGGTTATAAATGTGTGATTTCACAAGTGTGTATCAAACTGGAAGCCCTTTGCATTAGGTGGTACTAAAAAGTAGCTCTTAGTTTCAAAAAGGTTGGTGACCCCTGCCCTAGACAGTAATGAATTATGGAATATGAATGAAAAATACTGGGTGAGTAGCGCTGATATCATTCAGAAAGAGGTCATGTGTTCAGTTCTCATCAGTTTACTCCTTGTGTTTTGCTCTGGTTTCCTCCCTTAGTCAACAACACATCGTCAGCCTTATTGGAGATAAATGGCTTAGTGAACGTGTGTGTGTGTTTGGTGTGTTGGCCTGTGTTGTACTGGCAAGCCGTTTGTAGTGTTTATTGCCTTTCACCCGCGAATTAGAGCAAAGAATGTGTTAGTGGTAAAACAGATAACAATTAGTTACCAGGACATATATAATATATTTCTTTATGTGTCCAGTGTAATGTTACCTGTGGAGAGGGCATGAAGCAAAGAGTTGTCCAGTGTGTGGACAAAGAAAGGAATTTTGTCTTAGAAAGACTGTGTGACCCCTCTACCAGACCTGCCCTTTATCAGCCTTGTTCTAGTGCCCCCTGTCAGTATATCTGGGTTACTGCAGCATGGACACAGGTAAAATATCAATAATTGGATATATAATAGAATATAACCATAATATATAATGATATAAATAGCATCCATGCCTAATATATACTAAATCCATGCATATGTGATAATATAGATATGTGTATGTATAATGTATTTGTATATTTGTATTTACGGCTATAGTGTATATGCCATATTGGCCTGAGTATAAGCCGCACCCGAATTTAAGCCGCACCCTTAATTTTGGGATTCAGAAAAAATATATAAAAATTGAGAGAATAAAACTTGATCTAGTACCTATTCTCTTTGGACTGGTGTGGTGTATACTGGGCTCAAAGTTTACGACAATTGTCGCTAGATGGTGCAAGGCCTTGCTTTCAGAACTTTGGTATGAGGCGGGCGGTGCCGGGGGCGCCCTCGGTAAGAACGGAGACACAGAATGGCCAGAGGAGGTTATGTTGGCTGGGTCGGTATGAGATGATAATAAACCCAATAACCACTTATTCAAAAATCCAAACATGAGCGTCATTGTTGCATCATAACATGTTGTGTTATAAATGTGCAGCTAGATTTATAGTTTCTGTTACAACTGAAAATTTATCGGTCGCGCAAATAAGCTGAACCACAGTTTTTTATGTTCGAAATTTTGGAAAAAAAGCGCGGCTTATACTCGGGCTAATACGGTAATAGTAATTATTATAATGGTGGAACAAATCATACTCACAGTTTTTGCTGATACTTCTAATGCTAAACTTTATTATTTTATTATTTTTTCATATCATTTAATAGAAAATAACTCCACCATTGCTACATTTTTCCTCTATGCATTTTTGAAACCCCACCTAACTTGTGCCTGATTGGCTGAGAAACAGAAAGCACGGAATGCCTTAAAACTCTGACGACTCGCTGCATGTCTGAGTTTGACGATCATGAGTCGACTCTCGGTCTTACTCTGCCTTTGTGTGTGAAGGTCTCTGAGCCAGGGGAGCGCCAACACAGCCGTGTTGGATGTCACCCAGACCGGAGGCCATAAGAAGAGGGTGAGAAGAAGCTCCTTCTTAAATGCCAAGAAATTGTACGAGGATGCTCAAATGGCACGGAAGGTGAAGCAGTATCTTTCTAACCTCACTCTGGAGACCAATGAGGAGAGTCTGCAGGTGCTCTCGATACAGTGTGAACCGTCTGTTAACACATGTGAGTTAAACACAGACACAACTAGAGAATACCGCAAACATACAGTAACCAATGACACTGACCGGTCAGTCCTGGTCACCGCGGCAGTAGATTCTGGTATGCAAACGGCGGCATCTGTGGAGAAGTTGAGTAATTCTAAAGCATGAGTATAGAAGAACAGTTTTGAAGGATTGCCCAGGTATCGGAGGGCCAGACAGTTTGGATCCCCAGCAGAAGAACAAATCATCTGTGGATGTGTGAAGTATATACAAAAGGTGACGAATAACATTTAAAGTTCTTTAAAAACAACTAGAGAAGAGGAGCTCAACACAAAATCAAATTGCATTTAACATTTTAATATTTCTAGTCTAAAGATAACGTCAACTAGTTTATTTTTTAATTAAAAACTATTCTTATAAGTGCTCGTAATGAAAACCAGAATGCTTATTTTAAAAAGAACCATGCATTTTATTTGTATGACAAGTGGATATATGAACAATCATATTGCCAAAGCTTAGTTATATTACAAAATGTGGTAAAATAAACATACTAACGGTGGGAAGGGGGAGGAGATAGGGTTTTGATAGACAGGTCTGATATCCAATGAAAATGCTTGTCACAGAAATGGTGTGTTATCAATCATTTAAATTGATACATTTATGATGAAACAGATGGAACAGACAATATTTGAATCCAGACACACGCTTATTCTGACTGAACATCCTTTGTGCACAGTTATTTATTTTCACCAATTGTGTTCACCTAATTCAACCCTGCATTTCCTACACAGTGCCCAAAGGTACTGGGGACAGGAAACGACCAGACACGTCACCCGTGGTGGCACGAGCCGCTCTCCATCAGCGCCAACAGCTTCAGAAATCCACCCAGGCCCTGCAGGTGCCGACTGTTGCTCTCTATCCATCTCGCAAGAAGGTGCCCGTGAAAGATCTTCCACCATTTGGTAAGTTTGAGTAGAAATCACTACATAGATTGTGTATATCATTTATTCACATTTCACATAATGCAACTCGTGTTCTCTCGGCAGGCACAAATTCTCCAGGGTCTCTGAAAAAGATACTGTCTCTGTCAGAGGAAGCGTCCGAGAAACACAGGAAGCTGGCTGAGGATGCTGTATCCAGTGCATCTTCTCAGCTCTCGTCCCCTCCTACATCACCTCGCTGCTCTCCAAAGAAAGGTAAAGACAAGGACACACCACATTATCTATCACACCCAGATTCGTTTAATATCAAGAACTGTGTACATTGTCTCCCTCTGGTGGCAAGAATTAACGTTCCGTTTGACATGCAACAAACTTCCAACCCCTTCTGCTGTTCATCTAGAGGAGAAAATGCAAAGTTCGCACAGAAATCCCAGGATTGTTTTACCCGGGCATTTTTCTACCTAGTTTTATTTACTAATGAAACCAGAATTTAGCTTTTTGGGTGTCGCACTTTAACCCATGTTACTGTTTTTAGTGAACAGATCTCGTTAAATTTTTAAATAAAGATTCTTCTTTTAAAATGTGCTTCAGTTGCCTCAATTGAAATCAGAATCAGGTTTGTAAGTACACACAAGGACATTGATTCCAGCTAAAGGTGTCTCTCTAGTACAATCCAGGTAAATAAACAAATTACAATGTGCAAATCAACATTAAAGTCCAAAAAATACAAACTATTAGACACATCTATAATCCATATGTATAATTATATGTACAACTCTCAGTATGACTGTTCACAGGGGTTATAATATGTTGATATATGCATGTTTACAGTGGTTATAATATGATTTATTATTGAATAAATACAGTTACAAAGAAAAATCTGTGGTTCAGCTCTAAGTGGCTCACTTTGCTTTTTCTCTGCAACTCACCTGCCATGTCTTCCCACAATTCATTGCGTAGTAAAATGAGAACCTGATTCTCGTGATCGTGCTTAAATAAGTTATCGACTTGGTTTTCTTTTTTGTGCAGGTTTGGTTCGAGCAGGTGATAACCTCTCCGACTCTGGTCACAGTGAGATCTCATCACGCTCCAGTCTGGTCAGCACCTCCTCTCTAGATACGGGGCACGATGAGCGGCGTCTGCGATATGGGCATGCAGCCAGCGAGGGACATGCTGGAGGCCCCCGGCTGGAGCGCAGGGCCACAACTGACCCGGACCAGTACAGTTTGGGGTCAGTAGATGTAAAAAAAGAAAAACAAAAAAAGGAAAACAAAAATGATTTCTTTTTAACATCTATTTTGAATGCTGGAATAAAATAATTTCATTGCAATTATTTCATTATTTATGTTTTTATATTATTATAATATATATTTTAAGTATTCCTTTATTTTATTTTAAATCATATTATTTTCTAATAATTTGACAGAATTATTATTTTAAGATTTAACATTTATTTCATATTTCAAAATTACATCGGTCTTTTCTGGTCAGTATCACGTCAGGTCCAGTTTCATAGAGCAACACTGACCCCAATGTCTTTAAGATCCTTTTTGTTTTCTATCTTCTTATTTATTTATTTATTGCCATTTTAACTTGTTTTACACTTAAAGTTTACGCCTTTACTTACGTTCATAAAATGAAACATTAAATATTCATTACAGCCAGTTTAATCAGTACACAAGTTAAATTACATTTATGGATGATTTATATTTCCAATTCACCTTGTATGTTTTTGGACTGTGGGAGGAAACCGGAGCACCCAGTGTAAACACTTGTACACCACAGTGAAAAGACCATGAGCAGCCAACTGGGGGTTACTTCGATTTCTAATCCACCGATATCACAGCTAAGATTTGAACCTTTGGTTTCCGTGGTCACCATCGTACTAAATCCATCACAAAACGCCTGGAGTAAGGAAAAAAATTCATTACACACCGGGCATGTGTGCTCCCTGCTGCCCTCTAGTGTGTAATGTGTGTTTCACAAAGGTGAAAAGAGAATTGTAAATTCTAAAGTTTTGTTTTTTTAAAAACTGGCTTTTGATTTCTCAGTCTGGTACTGATCTGTTCTGTTGTAGAAAATATGCATTAAGTTTTAGACAAAAACAATTTTTAAGCATGCAGACATTTTTATCAGCTTTAAAACTTCATTACAAGGTGTCACATATAACATAATTTAAACTTGTTTATTTCTCAATTATTCTTATACCACCACCATTGCTCATTTCTACGTTCTCTATAGTTGTTAGTGCTCTCTCGTTTTCTGTCTCTGTCTCTGTGTGTACTTCTCTCTCTCTCTCTCTCTGTGTGTGTGTGCTTCTCTATCTCTCTGTGTGTCTCTCTCTCTCTCTCGCTCTCTGTCTCTCTCTCTGTCTCTCTCTGTGTGTGTCTCTCTTTGTCTCTCTCTCTCTCTTTCTTTCTTTCTTTGTGGCGATAAAGTATTTTAGTACAATTTAAATCGAAATTCATAACTAAAGAGTTCTCATTATAACTGATTAATTATAATGATGTGAAGCAGAACATGTGTATTACAGCTAACTGCAGAAATAAAAACTATTCCTTATATATAATGTTCTTTCTCCCAGAGGCGGGAAAATTTCGTTCAAGAGTCGTTCAATAGAATCGAATCGTTCGTGATGCATGTGCATGTTTTGCAAGTTCATCAGAAACTGCCAAAAGTTAATAATAATGTAAATATAGTCGGTTATCTGTAGGAATATATTACTAAATATTAACAGCTGATCATTAACGTCTGTTTTGAAGGTAAGATATTTTTGTAAAAGGCACAGTTGGGGTTATTGTTAACTTTAGTAATACATCCTTCCATCTACTTGCTTTATACTCACTCGTATCACAGGAGTTTACAGGTATATTAATGGAATATGGAATATTAATGCATTGCCTGTCCCACTAACACCAAAGCACTGCTACTACTTAATTCTAGACGGTATTTAAATATTGAGTGCACACAGGAAAGCACTGTAGCCATTTACCAAAATCACATTTTTGGTTTATTGTTGGTGCTGTTGTTGGTATTGTATATCGCTGAAAAGTTATTGAGATGGTGGAATATCTGTGTGACTATATCTGAGTCGAACCTCGCCAAAAGTGCTTTATTAAAAACAGTAAAACTGTTCACAATGTTGCTTTTCTTTTAGAATACTAGAGAACTATGGGGAAAATATGGGGATGTAGCTCAGTAGTAGAGCGCATGCTTTGCATGTATGAGGCCCCGGGTTCAATCCCCGGCATCTCCATATGTGTTTTCCTCAATTTCCCTGAGGGAACCACCCAAAGGGATCAATAAAGTTCTATCTATCTATCTATCTATCTAACTGAAATGGCGTCTTTATTCTAGATCAGTAAAGTATGTAATGTACACACTAGACTCCTTTTTACATGAAAAGCTTTGGGAAGTGACCCGATATGTGTCATGGTGGGTCGATGGTCGTATAAATCAGTCCTCGTTCATTACCAATGGTGCCTGCGCCTGTCCAGCTGAATAATAAAGGACGTTTGTCATGAACGGTATCCTCTTGTATGTTCGTCTCTCTAGTTCGTACTCCTCGGTGCAGGATTGGCGTGGCTTGTATGCAAGCGGGGCGGTGATCTCCTCACCCAGTTCCGAGGAGCTGAGTCAAGACCACGGTGACCGTGTCTCCCTGGATGCGGCAGACTCCGGCCGAGGCAGCTGGACGTCCTGCTCCAGTGGCTCACACGACAGCATCCAGGCCATGCAGCAGGGTCGGGGCTGGGAGGCGGCACTGGCCGAGGGGGGGCTGTGGACGGCGCGCGGCAGTTGGGCGTCGACCTCGTCGTGTTCATCCTCATCAGCGGCCTGCTGGGGGGACGAGTCGGAAGGGGACACGGGCACCATAAAGCGCAGAGGAGGGAAAGATGTGGGGGCTGACCCTGATACCTGCAGCATTACATCGACCGGGTCAGAGGAGTCCAAACAGCAGAGCCGACGGCCTTCGCCCATCACTGCTGGTACTGGGAAGAGCATTGTGGGTAAGAAAATTGTCTGTAGACATCCCTGATTTTTGATGGCTGGAACTGTCAAGCCTTGTTATGGTAGGATAGCTTTGTTAGTAAGTAAGCAAGCATTTATTTAAACATCATTTTTCCAGTACAGGCTACAAAATGAATTACAAGTAATATAATGATGCAAAAACAAACAAAACAAACATAAATAAATAAATACAGATATGTCTATGTGTAGAATAAAAAACAAAGATAAACCATATAAGCAGAACATGTTATATACACAAGGCAAGGTACAGGTCTGTTGTTTACCGTGCATCGATCAGGCATAACATTATGACCACCGAGAGGTGAAGTGCACTGATCATCTCATCACAGCACCCGTTAGTTGATGGAGTGTATTTGTCAGCAATTAAACAATTTATCAGTGTTAGAAGTAAGAAATGTTACACTTTACCCACGATGCCATATGATTCTTGATACTGGGCTTACATTTTTTTCCCTGCTTTTGAAATCGAATACACATGTGTGAAAGTTTACTTTTATTTCTTTGTCTTCAAAAAATTAAATTCAGTATTTATAATTAACTTTTTTATTTATTGTCTTTAACTTAATACATATTTTGTGAAATTCTATTCCCGAGTTTGCACGAAACACTTTGACTAAAGCCAACTTGGGCAACTTTAATTCTTTAAACAGGAGTTTTGATTCAAATCGTGAATCAAGTGAATCGATTCTTTTTATTACATTTCTATTTTCAGCTGTTAGCACATACTTTTATTCAAAGTGAGCTACAGTTGTGACTCAACTTGCTTTTAAACAACAGCTTTTGTGGGTTAAGGGCTTTGCTCAGGAGCCCAACAGTAGCAACTTGGCAGGGGTGAGGCCTAAACCGGAACCTTCTGTTTAGTAGTCCAGCACTTTACCCACTGTGCTACCACTCACATACACATTGCTAGTAAAAAGCAATGAAAAATTGAAGCAAGTTTGACAATAGAGGAGCAGATCTGAGCATCTCCATAACTGCAGCTTTTGCTGGGTGTCTCTGGTCATCATGGGTGCCCAGTAATGTGTGAGCGAGTGAATCCTGACCCATGTGATAGATTCCAACATTTTAACTACTGTAGTTGAAGAGATGAATGCTGGTTCTGATGGAAAGGAGTTAGAACACACAGCACATTACAGTCCAATATGAGGAAGGTGCTCATAAAATAATGTGATGAGAAATTTCTCTCCCCTTCCCCCCATCAGCTCGTAAAGACAGTCGATACCGAGATCCCCCTCCAACTCCGCCCGGCTACACGGCTCTGTCCATCTCAGAGGTCACAGAGGGAAGCACTCACACCACCAGGAAGCCTCCGGATTACACCACAGCGCTTCAGCGCTCCCGCCTGATCACACACTCGCCCAAACCCGAATGCGAGGGAGAGGAGGATGAGGAGGAGGAAGAAGAGGAGGGTGAGTGTTTATCTCCCAAAATCAGAGCTCAGAGGAGGAGAAGCCCACACACAGCAGTGCCCCCCAGACCATGAGTTACAAAAACCACCCCCGCAGGCAGGTAAAAGCCAACCAAATTTAACCTCTCACTAACACACTGTCACTCACTATTCACACAATCACTCACTCATCCACCTACTTACCAACACCTCACTCACATAAACCTTTGCTGCATGTGAAGGAAGTCTACCTTCCTTGTCCCACCCACCATCACTAGCCACCAGTCACCAAGAAGTAGAACCTCAAAGCATGTGTTGCCATGGAAAAGATCTGTCTTGCCACTATGGTAACATCCCTTCCATCACTTTTGTGTGTGTGTATGTATCTGTGTGTGTGTGTGTGTGTGTGTGTGTGTGTGTGTGTGTGTGTGTGTGTGTGTGTGTGTGTGTATATATGTGTGTGGTTGGTTGGTTTCATTCACATGTTTGTTCTTTTTTTTCTTTTTATTAATTGTATCTACAATTGTACCCTGGTCAGCCAGTTAGTTCTGGGAGTGGTGATGAATTTAATAATGTTGAGTTTAAAGCCTAATTTATTAATTAAAGCTTTATTAATTTATTATTTAATTTCAGAAAGATGCATGACAAACCTGTTAATGCATTTTGTGATCAGGTAGAACTGCAAATATAATATAACATTGAAATATAACTGAACAGTGCATTAGTACATATACTTTGATTGACTTATTTATTGTTTTTATTATTATTTTCTATCATGGATTAGCAATGCTTTAGTGAGTTGAGTTAGTAAGCATTCACATTCGCTGCTCACTGCGCAAAGCACTTCTTATGTAAATGTGCCCTAATTCTTACCACGTTGTTTACATGGCTCACCCATTTGTTTTGCTGTGCAAAGCAGCCAACACTGTTATCACAAACAGAGAGTATTAAATAAAAACTGGATTCTACGATGCAGGTTTAAATGGGGGGGTGGAGGGTGGGGGGGGGGTGTTTAACATCGACTCAATCACTCTTTTAATGAAGCAAATATGAGCTGATGACAGAATGTGATGAACAACCCAGGAATCCTGGACGTAGAGGTCGTGTTTCGACCCTGGACCTGCCTCACCTCGAACAACAACTCAACAGCGGCACCATCAGAGCCAAACAAAGATGGCAATTTGCCAAGTAATCCAAGAGGGGCGAGAGTGACCTATTAAATAGATTAACCAAGGGAGATGCACACAATGGATAGACAACAAACAGAGTGCGAGTTGAAAATAAAATTCACACAAACACACACACAAACTTACTTTACCCAAAAGCAGCTAATACCCCTCAGCCTTCCTTCTGTATCAGTCGACACTGAAAGTCCTGGGATGAATACCTTCTGTTCCTAAGATGTAAAAAGCAGTTATGAAATATAAAAAGAGTTATGAAATATAAAAGAAGGTGAAAATCAGATACACGTCTTTGAGCACCGCTGAGCGTGACCTTCTTCCTCAATTGAAACAGACTCAAAGCCTGTGTAAAGAAGCCGTGCCCTGGTTAGGGAGTCTTATATAAGTGAGCTAAGGCTGTTGGTGCTTTGTGCAGATTGGTCTTATATATAAACGTGGGTTTGCCGGGGCTCTGTAACTCCAGTCCACACAGAAACAAGTCGTTAACTCACCTGCACTTCCTGGCGTCGTAACATGCATGATATTAATAGGTTATGGCGTCCACTCTGAATTTAAGTGTATACATTCTTCAATGAAGGGTGTCAAGTTTTTTCGTAATTAGGGGACTTTGAATCACAAGGTACCACTGCGCTTGTTTGTGTATTCTTGTACATCTGTGATGTCTGTGATTTTGTTTGTTTGTGTATGTGTGTATTTGTAGTCGTTGTGTTCCTATTAATTTAATTGTGACACCACCTGTGATACTCTGGCTAAAGTTGCCAGATCAAATTATAGAGATAAGGAGCATCAAACAAAACAAAAAAAAGATTTTATTGAAGTGATTCGATTTAGGATTCGATTTCTAACATGATTGTAAGAATTGGGATTTTATTCATCTTTTGTTTTCATTTAACACTGGAAAATAGAAATTGGCTTAGTAAACATTTTTTTAAATGATTTTTGTATTGTTTAATGCAGGGGTCACCAACGTGGTGCCCGCGGGCACCAGGTCGCCCGCGAGGACCTCATGAGTCGCCCGCGGGCCTGTTC
>JAOUQU010426104.1:0-10465 GCA_028566735.1 Ammoglanis amapaensis
TGAAAATACAATTCGAATATGTTTCTATCAATAAATTATTTATATTTATAATACTCATATAAAATGTGCTGGTAGCTGCTCTAAAAAAAAATGCATTCTCTTGTGTGAGTAGTAAGTAACAAGCAGTCAAAAACTGAGAAGGTCTAAACGATTTATTGCTCAATGCAATCATCCTATGAAAAACATTAAAGAAAAACATTTTAATATCTAAAATAACTGCAAAACCCTTTCACAAAAAAGACAGCACTGTGAATAAAAGTTCATGAACATTGTTGTGCATTGTCAGAAATTAAACATAATAATTTATTAACAACTTATTAATTTATGTAACTCCATATAATTAGTAGGTAATCTGCATGCATTAGCCAAAATATTGAGCAATACTCAGTCAAATTGCTCACTCTGATTCAAGCCTCTGCAGAGTCCATCAGGGCCAGAAAAGTAATAGCGTCAACACAAATCCCTCATTCTTTGCCAGTGGTTAGCAGTTTAAGGGCTTTTTGTAGATTCTGTACAGCAGTAGCCACATCTTCATACTGCAGAGCACTGCCAGCATACTTACAGTACTTCTGAGCCAAGGTGAAATCATCTGGTGTCAGATTCACACCATCTACAAAGTGATAGTGAAAGTCAAAGTGATAAACATTTAATTATCTGTAAATAGCTGAATTTGTATACCTTACCCTATGTCTTTAATTAGTTTCAAGAGATACTCCAGCTTAGGCTACTAGGCTCAGATATTGGGCAAATCATGGGCTCTAAATTTTGTTTTTCAGAAAATGTAATTTTAAAACAAACATATATTCAATATTGATCTTTCATTGAGCCATATCTTTCCTGACTGTGTGTCATATACTAAATGAAAGCAGACGTTTGATTTCAAGTGATACAAGACACGTTTATCGAAAAATTGTGGTACTTATGACATGCTGGTGAAAAAACACCCCATTGTTATTACACTAAAATGAATGGAGGAACTACTACTAGCTACTACTGCTACATGGTGAAAGCTGTGAGTTTACTACTTCTTGTTGAACTGACATGACCATGGCGTGGTTTGTGCTGAGGTACCCATTTGTATTTGTCTGTATCCATTTAATAATGATAAAAAAGAACTTACAAAACAAAAACAAAAAAAACAATCTGTGGTTTTTGGACATCAAATAATTTAAATAATGCTAGAAATTCACGAATATTCACGAAGTCAATGTCCGGTATTTTCCGATGGAAAATGAAAACAAAGTGAAAAAAAATCACAAATGTCATCATTTAACAAGTTTCAAACTAATAAAAAACAAGTAACAAACTACGTGATTTCAAAAATCTAATTGTACTTAAATCTGAATAAATGAGCTATTCAGCATTTACAAAATGATGCTGAAGTCAAATCACATCATTTTGACATTTTTTCCCACAATATTTAGTTGGATGCTCTGATCTGATGCTACATTTGGTGACTTTAGCTGGGGTTCCAATGGCAGGGTCACATATGTTTTATAGAACAAACTGCAAATAGGTGAAACCATAAATGCAAAACCCACAAATAGGACGGGGTCCACAGTATTTATTTATTTATTATTATAATTTTTTTTTAACAATCCACAATCAAAACTAGTCAATCTTGTCTATATATCAGTAACTCTGTATCTAATCAGTAAAAAAATGTATAGTTATTACTGGCTAAAAATGATTACATTTAATATACCATCTCCATTGTTGCTGATTGTCAAGCAATCTTTTGATGGCAAGGTCTGGGGTGCTGGAACTAGTTTAACCACTCCTATACAGTAGCAATAGCTAATTAGCACATATCTAACTAAAAAGTTGTTAATGCACTAATACAAAGCAAAATCATGCAGCACTAATTTGCTTATTTCGATTTTACACATTGGTTACATTAATGAGAGCAGTAAGAGACAAAAACTGAAGCTTTCCAGAATCCATGAAAAACTAATCAGATCCAGGGCCAATAACAATGAACAAAAGTTGCTTTAAGGAAAGACGTAATTTGGTATTTTGGGCATACTAGGCATGTAAAAAAAAAAACACAAAATAATTCAAAATCAACTAGGAAAGGATTAGCCATGCACTTAAATAAAAAGTACTTCGATTTTGCATGAATATATATTACACTTGTTATTTGCATTGTTATATATGTAGCACTTTATTCCAAGATTAAAGCAGTAAAGGACTATTGTATTATGTAAGGTGTATGTTGGAATTCTGGTAGTATTCATACTACTATAATAATGTTACACAGAGCACGAGGATCACAGAATAAGTTTCACATCCAATATTAGATTCGCATGACTGTGTTGTAGATGTAATCATTTCACTGAAAAAAATGAACCAAAAGCTTCACAGTAAAGGTGTGATAGAAGTCCAAAACATACCTGAGGGACGGGGAAGATCTGCTGGAGTGTTGGCTGGAGCATAGGAACCAGGTGGAATCTGGATATTATTGTAGTTGGGAGGACTGACTGCTGGGCCTTGATCAGTTAAACCCTCACTAAAAGAGGGCTGCGGCTGAACTGGATCAAGAAAAGACTGAGATGGGCCACCACCTTCAGCACCAAACTCATCTATATGAAAAAGAAAAATGACTTTTATACTTGACAATTATAATATATAGTTATACTACATTCTCTTAAAAATTTGATGTTGAAAACTTACTAAATAAAACAAAATAATGCATTAAATATATGTTAATATCTGTGCATACACATTCACACACACACACCGGCAACAGTTGATCGAGAATGAACAAAAATACGTCACAAATACAGACGTTCGATTGAATACAGCTGATCTTGAAACAACTAAATGTCTGCAGGTTCTATTACATAAAAAAATGAAATGCATTTTAATTAACACTGACTTTATAAGTGAAAGTGGGTAGACTTTATGTTTTTATGTTATACACTATTACATACAGTATAGTTATCAAACCAACATCTAAGGCCTTAACAAACTAGCTGTAAATAAATTGGGGGGGAAAATTACATCGAGTTGACTATTTACTAATGAAGTGACTTCTGAAACTTATTGGTCACACTCGATTTTGATTTAAGGTATCAGAGTATATAGGGCTGAATATGCACATTTGGTTCACTTTTTATTATTCAATTTATTTCAAATAAAAATGAACTATTTGTATCACACAAAATTCCAAAAATTCCAATTCAAATTACCTTAACGTTTGTAAATAGTGTGTGTGTGTGTGTGTGGGGGGGGGGGGGGGGGGGGGAGAGTTCCACGAGAAAGAATACTGTTTTTTTTTATAAATTAACAAAATATAGTGAATAAACAGAAAAGAAATCTTAATCAATATTTGGTTTGACCAAAACTCTTCTAGGTACACTTGCACTAGTTTATACAAAACATCTTGGCGAACTAAGAAATCTACTGTGGATGTAGGCTTCCTCAAATTCTTCTGCCTTTTCATTTAATCTCAAATATACTCAATGACTTTGAGATCAGGTCTCTACAAGAGCCATGGCTTACAGGTATTCTTGTTCTTAACTCTTAAGATAGTTCTTGACGAAGTATCTGCCTGTATTTCTCAGCACTGATTGATTAATTTTGACAAAATCTCCAACTCCATTTGCAGAAATGCAGCCTCAAACTTGCAAGTAAACTCCACCATGAAAGTCTAATCATTGCAGAACATTTTGAAGTAAAAAATATGTGTCCAATAAAGTTTTTTAGATAGTTTATAATAAAATAAACAAGAATAAAACAAATAAAACTATAAACAGTATGTATGTTTTACTCCTGAAGCAGAGTGGATGCAAAAAAGCATAGAAGGTGAGAACAAAATAATTAAAGCGTACCAACATGGACTTAATTACACAAAGCAGATGTTCATGGTGAGCGGTTACAGCACATATTGGAATTTTTGATACGTGAAAAAAACATTCATCTGTAAATTGTGTGACGTGACTATATGGATTTGATTCGTTTGTGATAAATCCATTAAACAACTAGGATGAACCATTAAATCTCATAACACGTCCACTCTCCATGAGCCTGTGACAGAATTTTGTGATTTGTTCATAAAGGTTTAATTCAGAGTTATCCTAAGACCGTAATCTATGGTAATTTAGCCACTGTGTACCATTTCACAAATAAGAATAAAAACACACTTACAAAATTTAAATTACATCCTTAATTGTTCATGCTAATCCATGTAACATAGCCAAAATTAACCTATGGTGAATTTGAGTGATGTGCAACATGTACCATTGCCCGAAATATGATCCAATTCTTTTTTAAACAACAACTTAATTATTATTACAAGTTAATTATTAGTACAAATGTTGTTGTTTAATTACAACTGGTTAATTATTTGTACAAATGTATATACCTGTTCAAACTAGCACAATTGTAGCAGTAACTAGACCAAGTACTACAAAGGGAATACACTTAGGAATTAATCAATTGCCCTTGTTAACGGTTGCATCCAAAGGTTTTAAGAATTTTTAGATTGCTGCTATAATATATAATATTTAGATATGCCCGTGCTAGTGAAGAAAAAATCAATTGATGGAAAAGCATCAGTATAGGTAATTCAGTACATTCATATAGACGGCTGAATTTCTTTGGGTATTTCTTTGGGTAATTTTGTCATGTTTCACCTTTCATCTTACCCAGATGCATCAATCACTCTGGAACAGAGTAAATCTCGACTCATAAGACCTTCCTTCCATTGCTCCACAGTCCAAGCTTTATGCTTCCTTAGTGTTATTTTTGCTTCATACATGGCAATAAGCTTACCTTTTTGAAACAGATTAACACCTCTTCCAGCACCACAGGCATGTGGCATTTAACATGACATGATAACAAATCAGAAGCTGCTTACTGCGTAAGTTAAGATTAAATAACATTGCCAGCTGAAACAATGCAGGTAAGTGGGAGGCTCTTGCCCATTTGCTTAGTTAAATGACCTTTTTGTGACCAGGCATATTATATATGTGCTTTAACTTTGTATTGACATGTACATGCACTTTCCACAGAAATGTTATATTTACAGACTTATTTCTTATCATTATGACATTAAAAATCATAAATTATGGCAACACATTCTTGTCTAATTGGTGACTGGAGTTTATCCTAGTTTCTGGATTTTGTCGGTCTTCCTCTTTTTGAGGATTGACAAAAGATTTTCAATAAAATTACAATCTGTGTACATCCAGTGACCCAAAACATCAATGTTGTTCACAAAGCGTTTACCTTGTGTTATGTTGCTCTGGCATGCTGAAAAAAGCATTGATCATCTCAAGCAAACTCTTCTAGGACCATTGGGAGAAGTTGCTCTTGCACTGTTGGCATGGCACAGAACTCTCTGGACAATCATATTCTGATGTCCCAAACAAAAAAAGTAAATTTAGTCTAAGCCTCTGCAATCTGATCCCTATACTTCTTGCAGAATGCCAGTGTCCTTGATATTCTTCTTGGAAGGAAATTAATTATATGCTGTTCTTCTTGACTTCAAGCCATCCTCCAAAAGTCGTTGTCTCAACATGCACTCACACCTGCCCTCCTTGTCCCATTAGCTTACGTGACTGTCTTGAGCACCCTTCTTCACTACAATTGAACCACTCACCTTGAAGTTCTTGATGATACAATAAATGGTTGATTGGGGCTGCATGTTTCCTTGGAGGTTACCACAAAAGAAATCCTAAAAGCACCACTACACTTTTAAACAGTCTGTTCTTCAAATCAGCACGAGCACATAATGATATTGGTTATTTTTGTCATAATAAACCTTTTTTCCTGATCTAACAAGAGCATCAGGAAAATGTTAGTAGACCATTCTGTGGGGATAAAACAATGTTTGTGAGAACATAATTTTCATGGCAGGACATGCCTTAATTGCAATTAATTTAATAACTTCATAATAGTCTATATAAATTTTCAACATAAGACAAGACAGCAAACCTTTATGATAGTCTCATATCATTCAGTTTGACTCAAAGGAAACTACCCAGACCCATTCCGGATAATTGGGGATAATCAAGATGTATATAAACTGCACTGGCCCCTCTTCATCATATCCTATACCTCTCTCCCACCTACACTGCAGATGTTGTAAGATTGCCAATCACCAGCAAAAACTTAAAATGCTGGTGGAAACGGCTCTCGTCCCATTGGATACGGAATAACTATTCTCCAGATATGAGCCCCACAAGGAACAAAATTGTCAACCATTTTATTTAAAGGTTTTTCAGGTGATTTAGTCTTTGGTTGTATTACACATGTTGGGGTAATACATATCATAGTTTAATAATAATAATAATTACACCACATAATAATAACAACTGTGGTTAACCAAATAAAAAGTTGGTTTTATAATTTCTGTCTTAATTTTAATGCCTACATGTCTGGAACATAAACATCTCTTTAAAAAAAAGCAATTCTTCTATTTCCGCTTCAGTGGTGGCCATTCCATCTCTAAATCTGAGGTGGAGAAAACCAGGTTGATCACATTTATGATTTTTCATCAAATGTTTATGACTTTGCTTTGTTTGGTTTGTTTTCAAAATCTTTCGGCTTATGTTTGTTGCTTAATGGGCCTATTTGTCCGTAAGATATACCAAACGTTATGTGTGTTTTTTCTTTCTTTCATAAGCTAAACTCTTTCAAAGTAGCAGCAAACCATTCCATTTGTTTTGTGGTGTTCTCTGGTACTTTACCCAGCAATGGTGACCAGTAAAGGTACATCCACCATTGGTTAGAGTATATCTGTGACTTCTAGTTTACTATGAAACTAAAAATAACCTGGTAAAGTGCTAAATGTCATATAATTAGTGGTATCAAAAAATCCAAAAAGTGAATGATTCCTACAAGAACAAAACATGCAAAGGGTTAAAAACATTTTAATCTCTAAAAAATCACCATCAGCCACTGCTACAGACTGTCATTTTGATACTTTGCAACTGAGCAAAGAACCAATTCAATGTAACATTGACAAACAGTAAAGGAGCATCTATGAATCCCACCAGGGAGTCTTGTTTTTAAAGAAGCACACAATAACACTTGGCAGCTTTGTGTTGTTTAAATAATAGCTCAAGGAAGGTGCTAGATGCTTATCTAGATGCTTCAAACCTATACTCTATATGATAACACAAAGATCAATGTAAAAAAAAAAAAAACATGGAATATGAGATGTCATCCTCAAGCTTTCGCACTGAAAATCTATCTTATTTTGTTTATTGAGATTTTTTATGTCTTTTTAAACACTATTACATTCATGACTGGAAACTTCTATTCACTTATTCATGACACAAGTTTCAACAGTTTACAAGCTTACCAACAATTATTGGTAATTTTTGTATCTCTCTTGTATTAAAGGGTTATAATACCGGCATCGTACATTGCCTATCTTAAAGGAAGAAATATAGCCATAAAGGAAGTCCTGAATTATCGTGATCAGCAATCAAATAAACGTTTGGTGAAATCACATCGAAAAAAAACCCCAACAACAGTAGAGCTTAGAGCTGTTAGTAAAACAAGAGCATTTCCACATGCATAATGTGAAGGGAACTCAAGGAATTGGAACCAAACAGCTGTGTAGCCTTAAGAAAACGACTAAATAGTGAGACTAACTGGAAAAAAGCTTAAATTTGCTGGGGAGGACAAGAACCCAAATGCAAATCTCAGGACATCAGGAAGGGTAATAGACTATTCCTAGCACGAGCTGGACTACAAATGCATAAACAGTGAAATTGTGGTCTTCGATGGATGATGATGATACAGCAGATATGTCTTTATGTGTCAATTCAATAGATCATACTGACATATTGCTAAACACAAATATGCAATAATAAGGTCAGTAAAGTGACATTTTTTGGGAGCGGTACGCATTATTGGCAGTGAGGAAGCATGAAGTCACCACTTGAGTGCTGAGGCCCAGCTGCTCGAAAAAGGCTTCAAATGTTATAAAAGCAGCCCTTCTATAAACATTACAAAGCACTAGGCATTATCCAATACCAAATGAATTACAAACAGAAACCTCACATGTAACTGTCAAAGAAGAAAAATACATGTTATAAACAATTTAGTGCAAGTTACTAAATCATGTTGTAATTTAAAAACCAATAAATAGTGTGTGTGTGTGTGTGTGTGTGTGTGTGTGTGTGTGTGTGTCATTCAAATGGTCAAAAAGCTCTTTGTGGAGATCTTAGAATACAGAATTCTTTAGAAAGTTTAGTTAAGTTGCATATTCAAAGTGGCATGTGATTGGTTGCCACTGCACTTAAAGCACAGGTGTTTTGTGCAATATTACCACATTACAGTTGTTGGTAAAATAAAAGATTCTTCCAAAAGATTCTTTGGAAGAAAATTTATATGTACAAGGATAGTTTTCAGTAGATGGCCATTCAATCCTTATTTCAGATTGTTAAGTCGCCTCAACTGATATAACTTAGTCTCGGACTGGAAGTTTTGGAAATTTTGTCATGCTGGCTTTTCAGAATCTGATCAAAAACACAATGAGCTAACCTTTTCTGAACCAGCTCTATAATCTTAAATGAAAGGCTTGAGCCACAAAGTATTTTTCTAAAAAGAGCCATAGGTTTGGTTGTTTATAGAGGGCACGACTGATATTATATCAGAACTTACCATATGCATCCTCTTCCAGGCCAATAGGCCCAGCATGAGGTGCCTCACCATTCTTCAGGCAGTTGTGAATATAGGCAGCTTTCCATCTAGAATACTTTCTTTGCTGAATGTTCTACATGGAGAGGGAGGTTAAAGAAAGGAATATCAAAAGTGACAATGAATACCAGCTGTGCCGATTACATTTTCCTTTATAGCAACATCTGCAGAAGTACATTACACTGAGAACTTGAATCTGATGCTGATATCTGCATTGCAGTTTTAAAGGTCTAAACAAAAACATTTTAGGCTTTTTGTTAAATTAGTATAACATAACTTATATACTTTGATTACCTCTGTATTCTCTAAATAGTATTTAAGTAAATTAAACTAATTTTTAACTCCGTGACATGGTAAATTGAATCATAAATTGAGTCAATAATCCAATGATTCAATAATATTTTCTGGAAATTGAATGAGATGTGTGTGAATTGAACAAATCAATGTATAAAACTGCAACATACACAGACTTCTCTTTAATACAATTTGTGTACAATGTATGGAATCTCTTTTTGTTTAATTCTACCTATAATAATTATTCTAATAGAAAACTGACAATTCATGAACGCGCATATGATCTCTAATTTAAGGGCACTTATGCATAGTTCATACCACAATTTGATTGCCCTAATTTTTACTGACTTACTGGTTACCTTTAAATATACTGGTTCAGAGGCAACTCAGTTTTCATTATTTTAGTTTTACTCTTTGTATTTACGCTGCACCTCAGCATATCTTTAGTATCTTTGTTCTTGCATCTTTCTGCTCACGTTTTGTTAAAGTAGATCTAGTTGTGTAGTGCGGACCGTACAGTGTGAATTTAAAATTACTAACACCCCAGGCGATGATTACTATGGAATTATTAAGAGCAAACTATGATAAAGCACCTCCTAGCTACAGGCTATGGCTGGCTTTCTGCATAAATGGGACACAACCCTCACAATCTTTGAATGAAATATTTTCAGGCCTATTTCAATATTATAGCTATAGCAATAATTTTATTACAATAATACAAATGAAATTGTTTGCAAATGAGTTACCAATAAGTAACTTATTCACACTTCTCCCCTTAAACATACACAAGACTAGAGCCCTCTTAAGTCTATTACTAAAAACCTTTAAAAGTAATCCAATATGGTAGAGCTTTTTGTGTCCTGTACAGAGCGTAACAGTCTTATAATGGAGGGCTGTTTCTAAGAGGGCCCCATTGTCTAGGTTCACATTACTCAGACAAGGCTGACTATTAAAATAGTGGAGCCAATAGGCACTCTACAGTAACAAAATGTCCGGCCCTACAGGGCAAGCTGTGCTCAATGAAACATTGTCCATCATTTGATTCAGGTCACTATTCTCACTACTCTCAGTATTATAATGTGAAAAAAGCTTAAAAGCATAAAAAAGCATAAAAACAAAAGTATCACTCATGTTGGAAAGTGAGTATTAACTCAACTCTGCTGATGGGCATGACATACCAAAACTTTCCAGCCACAATATTAAATTAAAAAATGACTCTTTGTATACATTGAGTGGTGAGCCACAGTTCTGGGCACCATTCTTTATTTTCCTATATTCTGTTATTTCATAGCTGCATTAGCAACACAAACTTGCCAGATGGTGTTGTTAATTCCACTTTAATGTATTTTCATTTAATCCCATTTGTCAATGGCAGAGGTCACCAATCTTTTTGAAACTGAGAGCTACTTTTTGGGTACCAACTAATGCAAAGGGCAACCAGTTTGATACACACTTGTGAAATCACAAATTTATAACCTTTAATTACATGTTACTATTAATAATTAATGATATT
>JAOUQU010426124.1:0-10464 GCA_028566735.1 Ammoglanis amapaensis
TGTGTGTGTGTGTGTGTGTGTGTGTGTGTGTGTGTGTGTGTGTGAGAGAGAGAGAGAGAGAGAGAGAGAGAGAGAGCGAGAGAGAGAGAGAGAGAGATGGGGTACGTGTTTGTCGACATACTATCCTTGGTTGTCGCTGGATCCCACTGAATCCCTAAATTCTGAGCCAGACTCTGGGACAGTGAGAAAGCCATTGTCGATGTAGACCCGTACTGCACACCACAAACAAACATACAACACGTTAGTAAACCACAAATACAATCAAAGTTGAATTGCAGAAACCAAACCATACGGTGCAATTATAAACCATACGGTATAAAAAAGTCTCTCTTACTGTCTCACCTCATTTACTCCGACTCCACGGCTGAGTGAACATATCCCCCCGAAGAATGCAGCGATGCTTTGGTGGTAGTGAAATGCCACATTGCTGTAGATATTCAAATTATAGTAAGGACAGTCCAAGACTGAAACACCACACAGTTCAGTTCAAAAGACTGGTGCTGGTCTATTTTTAAATTTGTAGGCCAGCATGTAGGCCAGGGTCTAATCAAACCCTGCACAGTACCAAGCCTCTCTAGCCTTGCTCGACTTGATCCTTCACTCAGGACTCGAGGAAGACAAGATTTAAGACTCTCTAAGCATTTATATACACCAATACCCCTTAAACCCACTGAGCAAGCCAAATGTGACTGTGTGCTCCCTGGAAAAATTATATTGACTAAAGTTATAACTAGCAGTATCTCTGTAAACAAAAGCTGAAGCTCTTGATTCAGTCCAGTGTCTGAAAATTACACAATATTGTAGAGATTAGATACCAACTGGCTGAGAGCAAACAAAAGCTTATGACTTCACGGCATCATCGCCTACCACACCCACAGTCGTCAAACCCATGTGATCAGATAGTAGAAGAAGAATGTATGACCAAGTTAAATTTCTATGACCAAGAACCCTGCACCTTTGTCTATATCTGGATTGGACAGCAGGAATGTTGGAAGTATGAAAGCACCAGACTGCCCAAACCCCCAGGACCAGAGCCACATACCCTTTATTAAACACTTAAGCCAACTCACTATCTTAATCATTTACTCACAAACAATTCTTACCATTTTGTATTTTTAAAATGTTGTCTACTTTAACTAGCATTTATATGATCATCATTAGTATGGAAGCATATCTGTAAGTCGCTCTATATAAGAGCCAAATGCGGAAAATATATAACTGTAAAAACCACACATACTTCGTTTCCTTATTCCCTTTAACTCAGTAGATTTTGTGGAAGTTACTATTTTTCCTGTTTCCCTTTTTCAGGTTTCCACTTTTTGTTAGTCATCCGGGATGTGTAGTTGTGGCTGTTGGGTTCGCCCACTGACATATTGTGTTACCTTGCTTGTTTATTCTTTCTTTTTGTTTTTCAGATTGGTGCTGGGCATTCACCCCATCTAAGTGCTGACGTTTTGTCGTGTTCCTCTTTAAATGCAATTTTTTTTGTTCTCATTTGTTGTTGTTTTCAGACACCATCGTAACAACTGTATTACTGAATCTTCTTCTCATGCAGAGTCACACGGCAGATGTGCAATATGCCAAAAACATGAGATTTGCTCATGTGTTTTGATCTCTAAGGGAGGGTAAAGCAGTTTTTTCTTCCCAGTGACCATGTCTAAATTTGATTTATTTATTCCAGCTCATGCATAGTTATGACATCATGGGTTCCATACCCCAGCCCACAAACTCTGATGAAATTGTGAAACCAAACAAAAATTATTTAAAATTAAGCACTGATGTAACCATTTGTGTCTGCACATTTGCTCAAATAACTAAAGAATCCATAATTAGACTGTTTTATTGTGTTGAAGTTAAAGAGAAGTTTATGACAGATGTACTCACGAGAGCAAGTGAACTGCATCTGCATGTTGATTTATGTGCTGTTGTCGATATTTGGAAAAGTTTTGCAGCATATCCAGTGGCATCACACTGACCGGGATGTGATCCTTATCAGTCCATATCTCTACAGCAACCAGGACCACTCGTGTGTTCAACTGTTCTTTAAAGATCTTCCATCAGAAAGAGACAGGAGAAAAAGTGGGAAACAGAAAGAAAGGAAGAATAGCGTGAGGAGAAATGGAAAATGGAAAGTAGGAGCATAGTGAGAAGAAGTGAGATCAAGAATGACAGGACACAACACACTGGGCAGAGCAGAGAAGTAGCAGAGGAAGACAAAACTGTTAGATGCGAACAGAAAAACAGATGGAAAGACATTAATCCAGTCATTTGGGATTTTGAACAGTATAAAAAAAACTTACAGCATCTACAAAATTGACGATGGATTTTGCAAAGTTCTGCGTTTGCTGTTTGGTCTTCATTCTTTTAAACTGCAAAAAGAATATTGATGTGACTACACATGTAAAATGTAAAAATCCATCACAAATACAGTTAAATAAACATGTACACCATAGTCCTCGTTATTCTATTAAAGTTCGATGCTATTAAAACCTTCACAAAATCCTTACGATTTTTTTAAAGATATGTTTAAGGCTGAATAAGAAGTGGTTCAACCAAAGCAACAGTTCCTTCCCAGGCCTAGAATTTCAAACCAGAGTGTTTGGACTGTCAACTCTAGTGTGCGGTGGAAAATCCCACTTCTCCACCTGGAGCATTTCAAACAAAACTGTGATTGATTTTGGTGTCCTCCTGCAGTCAAGAGTCTTCCACTAAGATTTTAAGACTCTAACCCCAAAGGAGAAAAGCCCAGCTGTCCACAGTGAAACGTCAGTTGACATGCTTTTATCGTGCATGCAATGCATTCCGTCTTAATGATCTGGGTCGCTATAAACAAGTTTACGTTTCCCTTAATGACTGGAATTCATGCCTATTAAAATTCATAAACACATCAGCCATTATCCAACAACAACACACACACACACCATACTGTGGTCACTGACAATCATGAGCTCAATGTACTTCATCTCCTCAAAAACATTCCTCGGCATCTGAAAAAACAGATAAGTGTTAGTAATCAGAGTCAGACTAAGATTATGTAAGCAACCACTAACGCAGTTATGAAACATTTCCGTAGTTCGAAGATAACATTTATACATAGAGGACAAATGATCTAAACTCGTAAGTTTGTTTTAAACTAAGAATGTTGACTCGCTCTTCATTAAATGAATGATATTTGTTTTTTTTCTGAAATACACTTGGAAAGTGTCTAGGTTTAATTATTGGCTGGGCAGCCATTGTTGTGGGTTTGTAGGGGTTGCATGTTCTCCCTGTAACTAGTTTCACTGCACAATCTACTGATTTTAGCGTCCAGTATTACCCAAATGTGTCCTGCTTTTTCTCTAATATTGTTAAGCCCGTCCTGATGGAGGAGGCAGCGACTGGTACATAATCCCCCTATCCGACAGCTTTGTGGATGAACAGTTACACTGTAATCGCATCATATCTCAAATCTGTGCAAACACCATTAATCACCCAGCTGAGATATTTATATGTTATGTTATGAGAAGTCCTGTACAACTTTCACCCTCAACCCGGGTGCGTTTAATATGTCATCTTTGATGTGCTTTATGCCAGTCAGGTCAGTTAGAGAGTGAATATCCGACGACTAACTGCCGACCTGTCAGGGGTGTTTAACAACGCATGCATGAATCCAATGTGGTTTATTAAATAACTAAACCACAACCTTCTCCACAGGCTTAGTGGGTGGTGAACATTTTTTTATTTTTAAACAAATTACACTATAAGTTTATAGTTAAACTGGGTTCAGAGTTATTGCTGTTTGTCTTTGTTAAATAAATAAGTGTGAGGATGAAATAAAATCAGTCTGTCGACTGCAGCAGTTCTGCCTGCAAATGAACTTTTTAACTAGGCACAATTTATAGGATACAGAAAAAGATCCAGTCTGAGGCTTAGTACAAACGAAAGTAAAAATATACAATACAATAAAAGTCTCTTCTATGTAATCTATGATCTATAACTTGCATCAGGGCTCGCTTGTCGTTGCTCATTGGTGTTATAGTAACACTTTGTTTTTGTACTTCACGTTCACATTTTCATCACATTTTTTTTATATTTCACTGAAGGTTTAGTCCATGTACTTTTTTCCAGACCACCACACAGTGTATCACACTAGAGAAATACTGTGGGTCAGATCATGGAGTAGAGAAGATCCCCACCCTTTACTTACTGCACGCTTTTTCCTGCTCAGCAACCAAGACATTTTATCCAGCTCTGACATCTGGATTTCCTTATCTTCTACACACACACACGCACACACGCACACACACACACGCATGCACGCACGCACGCACGCACGCACACACACACACACACACACACGCATGCACGCACGCACGCACACACACGCACGCACACACACACACCAAATGTTTTTCAGTGTCATTTCCAAAGCACAATTAGTAATAAACAAAGACAATTATTTAATAATTATTTAACAATTATTTTAAATAATTAATTGTTTTAGATGTGTAGATAGATAATAGATAAATATATAGCTTATTTTTGCATTTCCTTTCTTCATTATGCATAATGACAGTCAGCAGCAGGTAGAGAAGTAAGATGAAGTTTTGGTGGTGACAGTATGAAGACAGACTTAACCAGAATGACTAACACAACAAAATATTTAACATAGTTTATAGTTGGGCTATTGTTCTCGTTCAACTGGACAGTGATCATGAAGATTCAATTTGCAAGTAAACTAAAAGTATTGACAAAAAAATACATTTCATACTTTTCGTTAATTAACCGATTGTTAAAGGGTCATATTATACCTGCATCTTCTGGGTCAGAAAAACGCAGAAAGCTTGGCTTTTTATGAAGTATATGAGGTCTAGCAGCACCATCCTGAAACACAGACAAAACCGCACATCCACAAAGACATTAGAGAGAACATAGCATTTAACAAAATTACCCCAAATGTTTATTTACATTGTAAGTTTTTATTTATATTGTAAGAGCAGTTATACGGTAGTGATTAAGATACTAATTAGAAATGTTGCTGGTTCAAGCCCTAATTCCAGGTTGCTGCTATTGGGCTCTTGAGCAAGGCCATTTACCCTCAATTATTCAGTCTGTGTACTGTCATTTTGGATAAAGGCATTTACTAAATGCTAAAATGTACATCTAAAATGTACACATGATGGAATACACAGTAGAGTAAAACATAGAGACAACAGGAAAATCACTATTATTATTTATATAATTAATATTATTATTAATATTAATATTTGCTCAGACACACTGTAGTTTAGTATATTGTAAAATACACTAAAGGAAACAGCAGTGAACAGAAATGGATTGTATTGTGTTCAGAAATATGATAGCCACTTACAATTGCATGAATTTGTTTCAAAGGCTCGATGAGATACAGATGAAGTCCATCATCAAACATGCCACTGGCAGCCAGACAGAAAACAAAAAAGAAAGAGGAAACGCCGATTGAACTGAGACTCAATAAAACAAAGAAGACTTTCTAAGATTTTAATGAGATTTCCTCAAAGGTCAAGCACTATCCTCAAACTTACTGTAGGCCATTGCAGGTTGACAAGGCTACACGAGAAGCTTTGCTCCCTCTGACCTGACCACTGTAATAACAATGTTCTCCACCCTAGAAAAGCAAATAGCACACATATTAAATCAGAGCATTAGCATCTTATTGCAGATTTGGCATATTAGAGGCCCCGTGAGATAAAAACAGAAGACAGACAAAATGTCCCATTGTTTTTAAGAAGAAAAACATTCACAGGAAGGTAAGAAAAGCAATATAGTATAGCAATAATTAGAAATACAAGTGGTATTTGGCGTTGAATTAAATCATGAATAAAATACAAAACCAGTAAATCAGTGAGTTAATGCCTTTGCTGTATCCAATACTTTACGATTACATTTACTTTCTTTTCCGTTTATGTCTTCTTGTTCTCCTCCATTCTTTTTAATTCCTTGTATATCGCATTGTTACTGCAGAATCATGTCAGCAGTTTATAGCTGAATCAGCAACAACAAAGAAATTCAGCTGTCGGTGCATTTTTCTCTCCACTCATTCATTTTTAATCTGCCATTTTATGCTTAATTGTTTGTTAACTCCGTCTTGAGTAGATTTGTATGTTTCAAGGTCAAACAGGCTTTATAGCAGTATATAAGTAAACCCCTAATCTTTGATCATACATTTTATGAAACTGTCAAGATCCAACATAAAGTTTACCTTTGACATGACCGGTTTGCCCTCCTCGTAGTGAATCTCTACATAATTGGAGGACAGTAGGTCACTGAAACACAGTGAGAAACAAGTTACGACTTCCTTCATCAAAGAATTCCTTTGTTAAAGTAGGAAATTGTCTTCTACAGCGGGGTCAAGTATAAGACAATACATAAAGCATGCATGAAAGGCAATGCATCAGTACATGAATGCACAAATATTTACAGTAAATAAATCCAAAAGTCCAAAAACATTTCACACTCCACAATTTTTATGTAAATAAACAATACACTTCCATGAATTTCATGACATTTTGTTGTGCTATAATGAATACAAAATAGGTACAATAAAACATTTTTAAACTGGTTTGGTGAGGGCCATCAAGTGTGCAATGGCATTGCCATTTTCTGTCCTCTGAATAGATGGGTAAAGTGTCAAATCTAATAAATAGACATTTTTAATGACACACATGAAAAATATAGATGGATGAATGGATGGATGGATGTACATGTGATACAACTTGTTATAGATTGTTACATTTCAGCATAATATTGATGGTTTATACATAATAATGTTACTAAGACTTGGGCTCACAACTGAGTAAAATCAACTTAGATGCCACATATAGTAAACTACAAACCTTTTAAATTACCAGCAAGTGACTTAGGATGTCATAAATTAACAGTAATAGTTCAGTGACGTTTGTTTTATACAGATAAAGTGCACACTTATTTCATTTAGAGAATCACCAAAGCATGAGACTCTGACCATCTTTTCCAAAACCAAATTCTTTCCAAACACCTGCAGTGAAAGATGTGATGTTTGGGTGTCTTTCATAAAATGATGTGTACATAAATGTTACGTCTGTGTGAAAACGCTGACTCACTTCACCAATAGCAGACAGAAATCACTTTGTATTTCTAGAGTGACCCTGTGCCAAACGCCACCCACTTACGTAGCTATTTGACTTTCATATATTATTTTTTTGACTAAACTGTTATTAGTGCAGACAAGATCTCTCCCCCAACCCCCATCTCTAGACTCTGAGAACTGCAGGTCCCTCTGTTCCTTTGCAGAGGAAAGGTGTCTGAGCACAGGGTGATTTAGTGTTTAATAAAATTTGAAAGACTGTGTATAGTTTATACTTGCTTAAACAGGGCTATAAAGGGTTTACTGAAAGATACCAATCTCCTCTGCTCTAATGTACCCCAATTTGTTAATCCAGAAGAACAATGCTTCATGTCCAACAGATGTCAAACAGTCAGTTGAGGTTGAAGGCTGAGGACATCATGAACAAGATGTCATGGCCAGTACAGTTCTAAAACCTAAACCATCAAAAGCCTGTGAAACAAGATCCACAGGAAAACGAATGGTCACATGCCATCAGACAGAGCCAAGCTTTTTACATTTTTGTGCAACAGCAATATGAATGACAATATGTGACCATTCAATTGTGGTGGGCTAAGTAACTGTCTCTGAGAGTTTTGTTTTGGTACTGGAATAAAAAGTATGTATATTGAGTTTATAAGTATGTATCTTTTACTTACTTATTTAAAGTAAGGTCCAGTATTAATCTGGAGCCAAACGCATCAAGCTGAAAACTGGCCTGAGCCAAATGGACAGTCTATACAAAAAGAGAAGAACAGAGTCACAAAGAACAAAAAAATAATTAATTAAATGATCACTGTGTGCAAAGACTGGAACTTATTCACATTAAAATTCATTTTCCATATTTTGTATAATACACAGTATAATTCAAAGTTTGGACCCACTTTTAATTCAGTGTTTCATAGTTGAATAAGAAACATTGAAAGAAAGGTTATGTCCAAACTTTTAATCATGCTGTTTTCTCAAGATTGTGAAATAAATTTCCTGGCACAATTGTAGACAGGTTTTCACTTTATTAACTTATTACCGTATTATGTTTTAACTTTGCAGTAAACTGTGCTGCTGCCAGCTGCTACACATATGACGTTTCTCCAGATAAAAGAAATAATGCAACAACATTACTGATACAACCACTCGCACTAAAACGTATTCTGAATCAAAAGCATTATAACAGTGCTTGAACATCAATTGTTTCCAATGAAAAAAATGATGCTTAGCAGAGTCACCTTGTCTTGCAATCCAGGGGTCTTGGCCTGGGTGTTGAGGTTATGGTAAGTGCTCTCAGACTCCTCGTTCAGGTAATAGATAAGGCGAGACGGGTATGTGATGGTATGTTCGACCTCTGGTGCGCTCTCATTGTGTGTGCGCAATGGTGCAGTGACATGCTGCTCCACCCCCACTGATCCAACATCCTCACCAGTATTATTCCCAACTGACAAAGCAAAAAAAAATCACAACTTTAGTGCCATCACTGTGCCTCGGGAGCTGATGGATGCCTATGACGTTAAAGAATAGCCTATAAAAGCATTAAATAGGGAAGCCACTGTGTCAATGTTATACAGCAAATTAATAGTGAGAATTCAATGTTACATTATTAGTTGTGCATCATCAATATTACATTGCAATGCACCAGATGATGCCAGATGACAATTGACACTGGCAATTATAATGATTTGATTCATGTATAAACTGAATCTATATAATTATGAGTAAAATAAATGATTGTTAAAGCACACAAGCCTAACAATTACTTATAAGACAACATAATAGACTTAATAATGATGATGCATCCACATAAATAAAATACAAGTATAGAGATATGAATAAGAAAGAAAGATTTGTATATATTTTACATTAAGACACTTTGATCCTGCACTATCCTCAGCATCCACACACAGGACGTCCTTGCGCAAACCCAAGCCCTGCATAAAACTCCATACAGAGCAATGGGGCTCCCATCACACCCCACACCAGTAAAACGGCTCATCAGCAATCCAAACAACGACATGTACCAGGTAAAGAATATAAGCAGGTTTTATATAAGATAAGTTAAGTACATACCCTGCGACACAAAGCACTGCAGCCCGGTAACCAGGATGCTCAGAAACGAAATGGTGAGAAGCGTCAGATGCATGATTCATAGTTCTTTGGGTGTAAGAATTATTTAAGTGTTTGTACACATCGAGCAGGCATCGTTCCTTTTGTAAGATGAGCCGTTTTACACAATCCGTGCTGTGCAGGCGGTATCCAGATGTGTCCCAGTCCAGCTGCTGCGCTCCGAGCTCAGAGGGGCTCTGACTGCGCCACGTTTGCGCAGAGACCGGCTCTCATTAACAAGCCATGGAGGTTTTATTTAAAGCCGCAGTACTGCAGCTTGTTTCTAAAACGATTCCACTGGACCTGCACTGGAATCTTATCTGATGTTGAAATAAAAGCATGCAAGGTCAGAGTTCATCAAGATTTAAGCATCATTTAATTATAAATATGAATTACAATGACATAAGTACAATTGTGGCTACTGTAAATGCAGCAGGCTACCCAACTCTAGTTATAAGCCATGGTCATCTACATGCTTAGACTACTGGCCTCCTGGTCTGTGCAATAAAACCTTTACAGATGGTTCAGAACGCGGAGAGGCATCTGGTTTTTAACAGATACATCCATTTGCTACTAGGATTAAGTTCATCCCTTACGCTGGCCTAGAAGGTTACCGCGGGACTTGCTTCCCTATTACTTGCAGTTGCTCTTTAGGCTTAAGTTAACAAACCTACACACAAAGAACATATTGTATTATTCCTAGTTCTGCATTTCTGGAACAAATGACCAACTCATTTGCTACCTTCAAGAAGCTCCTGAAGACTGAGCTCCTCAAACACCTCATAACATCCCAAACAAACATTTATTAAACTGTAACTTTGGTTTCTACTTTAGATTTCTACCTTTGTTGTTGATTTATTATTTGCGTTTTATACTTGTGTGTTTGTTGGTTATGTGTATGTACTTATTTGCTTAGTGTATGTTCTCATTTCGAATGTATCTTATCACCTGTAAGTCACTTTGGATTGAAAAAAATGTTGGCTAGATGCAATGTAATGTAATAAACTAGTTACTGTAACTATATAAGCTTATATTCTTTCAACGAACCAGAATACATTTTTCCATATTTTGTCAGAACCTGTGCTAATCTTCAAGCTGACAGATTCATGTTTGACTTACCAGTGGCTTATATAATGGTTTTCTGTTTGTGATGCAATAAGTCAAGTCAAGTGAAGTGAACTTTATTTATATAGCACTTTTTCCAATAGATATTGTCTCAAAGCAACTTTACAAAATGCAGGACGAACAGAAACCCCTGTCGAGCA
>JAOUQU010426142.1:0-10464 GCA_028566735.1 Ammoglanis amapaensis
CAGACGGTGAGAAAGCGAGTCAGGAAACGACAGACGAGATCCATCAAATACACACCAGAGTCCTGAATACAGGAACCTGCTCCTGGACCCCTGAGCACGTCTCGTATCCCCACGGTAACACACTTAACTAGCATGTGGACGTCCGGTCTGATTACTTATTACAGATGTATTGTTACAGCCACATCTGGAATGTCAAATGACTGATAAGAACAGAAAAAGTTCCCGGTGGGGGGCGTCTACATACTTTTGGTGTGTGTGCTGTAATGAGCTCCGGAACTTTCCTCCGTCAGATCCAGATGTTCTGGACACCTGGTTCTCCTCGGCTCTTTTCCCGTTCGCCGCGCTCGGCTGGCCTGAGCAGGTACGTGACACCTCAGACCCCGCGCCGGAGTTTGGCATGTTCTCCCTGGTAAAAAAAAAAAAAAAAGTTCATACTCTTCCTGATCCACAGACGGACGATCTGAAGCACTTCTACCCCAACAGCATTCTGGAGACAGGAAGTGACCTCATCTTCTTCTGGGTGGCACGGATGGTCATGCTGGGGACTGAACTGACCGGGCAGCTTCCCTTCAGACAGGTTACACACACACACACACTCTCACACGCACATTACACACACACACACTCACACGCACATTACACACTCACACGCACACACACACACACATTACACACTCACACGCACATTACACACACACACACACACACATTGCACATATGAACACACACACACACTCAAACACGCACGCATGCACACTCACACACACATGCACACACACTCACACGCACATTACACACACACACTCACGCACATGCACACGAACATTGCGCATATGAACACACATGCACACGCACATGCGCACACACACTCACACGCACATGCACACACACTCACACGCACATTGCACATATGAACACACACATGCACACGCACATGCGCACACACACTCACATGCACACACACTCACACGCACATGCACACACACTCACACACACATTGCACATATGAACACACACACACACAAACACGCAAGCATGCACACACACACACACTCACACGCACATGCACTCACACACATGCACACACACTCACATGCACATTGCACATATGAACACACACAAACATGCACGCTCACACACACACATGCACACACTCACGCACATGCACGTATGAACTCACTCACACTCAAACACGCACATGCACACATGAACAAACACAGTCACACACACACACACACACACACACACACACTCAAACACACGCACACACACACACGGCATTGACTCACACACTCATTGATTGACACACTCACGCACATTGCACATATGAACACACACAGTCACACACACACACTCAAACACGCACGCATGCACACACACACACACACAGCATTGATCAGTGGTATGAACGCTCGACCTACACCCGACCTTTAGGATGGACTTTAAGGTGCACGTTCGATGGTTCGATGCCTCGTGTAACGGGCGCCTCTTGGGATCGAACCCACGACCTTCCGATCACAAGTTCAGTCCTCTAACCAGCAGTAAACATAAACAAAAACATGTAAACAATGTTGTTGTGTTTCAGGTGCTGTTCCACTCGCTGGTGAGGGATAAACACGGACGGAAGATGAGCAAGTCTCTGGGAAACGTCATCGACCCCCTGGACGTGATGTCGGGCGTCACTCTGGAGGTCAGATCTCACCCGCGTGTGTGATGCAAACGAACATGCGTGATGCAAATGAACGTGCGTGATGCAAACAAACATGCGTGATGCAAACGAACGTGCGTGTCCACAAACTTTCGGCTTTGCGCCTCAGTCAAGCGTGAAGGGGGTGGGGGGGGGGTTGGGGTGATGCTTCCGCATCTATAATGGCTCTTGGTTGTCTTGTGTGTGTGTTTTTTTTTCTTTTTAAGAGAAGCCACTAAGAATTGTGTCTTATCATTTATAATAACAAATAAACTTTATATTTATTTTAATAATTATTTGTTTGTGTTTGTTTGTTTTATTGTTTAGAGGCTGGAGGAGAAAATACTGGAGGGAAATCTGGATGCACACGAGCGAGTCGTAGCTTTAGAAGCTCAGGTGGGCGACTGATGCTTCAACTTCCTTATAAACTTTATACATTTTTATTTCATTGATTGATTGATTGATTGATTTTTAACGTGGTATTTGACACTTTTACGTAACCTTGGCAACCGGAGACGATCGATCGTCGCACTCGTGGTTCATTTCCGATCGTACATTTTGGCGTACGTGATGCGTGTCACGTTGGACCGGAGGACCCGTAGTGAACCCACGGGGGATTTGGAGGAGAACATGCGCACCCAGGGTCCGGGTCTACTCGAGATTCGAACCCGGGACGTCTTGCTGTGAGCCGCAGTTACGCCGTCACGAGGTATAAATTTCATCTTTTGTGTTCTACAGAGGAAAGAATTCCCGAACGGGATCCCGGAGTGTGGAACCGACGCCCTGCGCTTCGCTCTCTGCTCCTATAAAGCTCAGGGTGAGTGGGTCCCGGGTTCGATGAGCCGCTCCGGAGATCTGTGCTACCCGCCCTACCGACCCCCCCAAACCCCCGGCGGTGTGACACGAGGACTGGAAAACCGTCGATTGATCCATTTATCGGATGAAAAAAATACTTTTATACTTTGCTGATCTTGACTCGAGTATTTATACTTTACTACGAGTTTAAAAGCGTCTCGTCCTCGTCTTTGCCTCGACAGGTGAGGACATCAGTCTGTCTGTCTCTCAGGTGCTGAGCTGTAGACACTTCTGTAACAAGATGTGGCAGACGGTTCGATTCACCCTGAGAGCCCTGCAGGAGACGGACGCCGCCGTCATCCCGCTCGCCGAGGTAACGGACAATAACACGCCAACGCCAGGAACATGGCAAAGGCACAGAACCTAGGCAAATGTACGGACGTTAAAATACCCAGCATGCCTTCTGTCTTTGTTTCTCAGACGGTTCCCACGTGGAACATGGACCGCTGGATCTGCTCGAGACTGCACGGCGCCACGCTCCAGTGTGAACGCGGGTTCGATAGCTACGAGCTCCACGTCGTCACGGCCGCCCTGCGCTCCTTCTGGCTTCACGATCTCTGCGACGTCTACCTGGTGAGGGGCGAGAGAGCGCTTTCACCACAAGCATGCACGCTACATGGTTTCCCTCTCTGTTTTATCCACCCCCCGTGTCTCCCGTCTGTCCTCAGGAGTGTATGAAACGGGTCCTGAAACAGGACGCGGCCACGCAGAGGCAGGTCTCCTTGTCTGTGCTGTATCACTGCGTGTCGTCGTCTCTCCGGCTGCTCGCCCCGTTCATGCCCTTCCTCACCGAGGAGCTGTGGCACAGACTGGCACCGTACGCCCCGAGCGCCGAGACCTCACGCCACAGCAGCGTCAACCTGCAGCCGTACCCGTCGTCCTCTCAGCTGGTGAGTTCAAACTAACCCCTGTGAACATGAACCTGACAGGAAGGGGGCGCTGTGTCTCAGGATTTAGTCAAAGAATTTATGCTACTGGCGACACGGCGAGATGTCGTGGGTTCGGTTCCCGGGTCAGACATCTCCGGGGCCTTTCTGTATGGAGTTTGCATGTCTCTCCTACAGTCCAAGGACTTGCAGTCAGATAACTTGGAGATGTGTGTGTGTGTGTGTGTGTGTGTGTACAGAGAAATAAATGGTACTTTGTAATGTGACTTGTGTACTTTTTATATTACGAGCCTCCGTTGTGTGCGCGCTGTGTACAGGGTTGCCAGATTGTCTGCGTGTTTTTTTGTGTGTGTGTTTGTCCGGTCCCGAGCATGATTTTAGTGTGTGTGTGTGTGTGTGTGTGTGTCAATAACAGATGAAGTGCATCGAGTAGCTATTGAAAAGTACTCGCGAGTAAACGTTACTTCAGTTACTTTACTCTCTGGATGAAGATGTTTCCTGTTTCTTGTTTCCTGTTTCCTGTGCCCTGACAGGCGCGGTGGCATTTTCCTCAGGAAGAGGCCGAGTTCCTGCTGGTCCAGGACGCCGTGCGGGTGGCGAGGTCACTCCGGGCGCAGTGTCACATGACCAAAGAAAAGCCGACGGGTGAGTCTCATGATGGTGACGGAAACGACGTTTCCTTTTATTTTACTGCTGAGTAGCTGGAAAAGTTTGTGAACTTTGCACACACACACACACACACACACACACATCTGCAGAAATCGAGGCTGCGTGTGCAGTGCAGTCGTTCACACCAAATAATAAAAGATGTTTTTTTAATTTAATGTTTTTTTTAATCAGCTACAGTTTCTTTTTTTCCTGGTTTGACTCGAACATTTTTTGTGCTGCTCGTTATTCTTTAAATGTTGTTTAATGTTTTGCTCCGTTCCCATGTTTCCTTCACACACTGCAAAGTGTGTGTGTGTGTATGTGTGTGTGTGTTTGTGTGTACCAGTGTGTAACGTTTGCGTAAATTGTAGAAGCTGTGCATAACACAACGTAAGTCTTAACGTGTGTAACCTGGGTAATGTGTGTAACCTGGAACCTGTGCGTAACAGATCTAGCATGTGTAACCTGTGCATAACATTTGTGTAACGTGTGTAACGTGTGTATCCCATGCGTAATGTGTGTAACCCCTGTGTACTATGTCTTACATGTGTGTTACCTGTGCGTACTATGTCTCACGTGTGTACTCTGTGTGTACTCTAGCATATGTAACCTGTGTGTAATGTTTGTAAAACATTTGAGTAACCTGTGCGTAACATGTCTTGCGTGTGTAACCCTTGCGTTACGTGTCAAACCCGTGTGTATCATGTCTCACACATGTGTAACCCCGTGTGTAACGTATCCGACACGTGTGTAACCCCGCGTGTAACTTTATCTGACACGTGTGTAACCCCGCGTGTAACGTATCTGACACGTGTGTAACCCCGTGTGTAACGTATCTGACACGTGTGTAACCCCGTGTGTAACGTGTCTGACACGTGTGTAACCCCGTGTGTAACGTATCTGACACGTGTGTAACCCCGTGTGTAACGTGTCTGACACGTATGTAACCCCGCGTGTAACGTGTCTGACACGTGTGTAACCCCGCGTGTAACGTGTCTGACACGTGTGTGACCCCGCGTGTAACGTGTCTGACACGTGTGTAACCCCGTGTGTAACGTGTCTGACACGTGTGTAACCCCGTGTGTAACGTGTCCGTTGTGTGTAACAGTTGTGAGATCTCTCTGACCGCCGTTTCTCTGCAGTGTGGGCCGTGTGCACAGCTGACCAGGCTCGAACCCTCGTCCGCTTCACTGATGCCCTCCGCGTCCTGGGTCGGATCTCTGACCTGCACGTGATCTGTCCCGAGGGCCCGAGGGTACCGGGTCCTCCTCCCGAGGGGTGTGTGACCGGCGTGACCGAACACGCCATCCGCTTACACCTGGACGTACAGGTGAGAACCGGCGGCAGAAACCTTCTCCCGGGAAACGTTCCCCAAACGTTTCGACTGTTTACAGTAGAGCCGGAGTGTAAACATGTTCGGTTACTTTGTTTACACGGACGGGACGGGACGGTGGTCTCGGGTTCGAATCCCGTTGTGTGTGTGTGCAGTTCACGTGCAGTTAAAGTGAATGGAAGAGAAGAAATATTCTGGTGTGTGTTCGATATAAACGTGTGTAAAACTGCTTCCTGTCATCAGTGTCCAAACAAACGACTTTAAACGCTTCATAAACAAACAAACAAACAAACTTGACATTTAGGGACTAGATTCAGATTCCCATGGGGCAGGTTTTGGATCTTTATTTATTTATATATATATGCTGCTCGCACACACACTACGTACCTTTTATACCCGACACCCAGTAGTCTGAAAATAATTTCTTTACAGCTTAAACCACAAATATACACACAATATTAAAAGAAACTAATAACTTTATATTTGTGCAAAAGCAGCGTTTAGGATGAAAGTTCTGAGTGGACATCTTACACACTGTCAGATCTTTTGCATGTTTTCTCAGTTTCACATCGTTTGTGTTGTGTAATTTTTTGTTTTCCTTTTGTCTGCCTTTAACATGTCTGCCCCCCCCCCCTCGCCTGCATCATGCATAGCTAGAAGGTTCTGGGTTCGATTCTTAGGCAATTTGGTCCGGGTTCTTCTCATAGCTGGAAAAGTTTGTGAACCCTAAACACACACACACACACGCTGAGACATCGAGGCGACATGTGCAATGCAACTTCAAATGATCAAATCTATTAAAACTGCATTTTTTTTCCTTTTCCTGCTTTTTCAGGTTCCGAACTCGACTCGAACTCGTTTGTTTTAAGTTTTGTTCCGTTTACATGTTTTATATTCTGTCGCTTATCTACATATAAACTCACCTCAAGCAGGTGAAAAGATGCAATCGATACTAAACGCTGGGAAAATGAGACAATTGTGGTAAAAAAACAAACAAACAAAAGACTTGAACTGAGGAATTTTGTGCGAGTGATTACTTGTCCTGACATGAATGGAATGAACGTTGACGAAACTAAATCCTAATAAATAAAATCTTTCATACCCAAACATCTGAGTTCTCAGTTCAGGGATTCCAACCCGGACGATTTCAATTACTCTGAATAATTACAATCATGTTTAACAGATATGAAACTATTTAAAATGTGTTTTCTGTAGTAATTGATGGATTGTGGTATAAAAACTGTCCCGTGCTGTTGTCGTCTTTTCTCGTGCAGAACTCCACACACAGCGAGAAACAGCTCGTCCTGCTCGCTCAGCGGAGACAAAAGCTTCACATCAAGCTCCAGCAGTTGCACTCTCGAACCCGAGTGCACGGCTACACACAGAAGGTTCCAGAACACATTCAGAAAGAGACCCACGATAAGGTAAATCACTACCGCGGAGGGTTAAAAAAGTCCAGTCAACTCTAGCAAAACTGCAGTGATTTGCTGAGATTTGCTCGTTTCTGTGGTTCTCTGATTTCAGATTGCAGCTCTGGAGCAGGAAGTGAGGAGCCTCGACATCCAGCTTTCAGCTCTGGATCCTGTCGGGAAGAACTCGGGTTAACCGAGAGATTGCTGTGCCCGCTGTGCCCGCCGTGTCGGTTTGATTAAAGACTCAAAGTTTTCCTGAATGTATGAAAGATGTTGGAATAAATGATTTACCGTGTAAACAAGAGTCGTCGCTTCGAATATAAACTGATCAAAGTGTGACATCACACAGACGCATCATCATTGATTCTATTAACTACAATAAGATCTTCGTCGTCATATTTCGGTCACTACAGATCGAGGCTCTTTGACCTGGCACATCTTTTATGATGGTCCTCCTTATTTGCTTAAACCAGTTGCGCTACGGTGCAGGTGCCAAGCTTGGATAAATAGGAAGGGTTGTGCCAGGAAGGGCATTTGGTGTCAATACATTTCAATATACACAGCATGAGGTAGAAAGTCACTGGTTTAAATCTGACTACTGAAAGGTTGAGACTGTTGGGCCCTTGAGAGAGGCCCTTAATTCTCGGACTGTAACGTGTCGAATCTAAATATTGATTTTAATCAAACTCAAACAAAAATTGTGAAACGTGACGTTGTAACTTGTTTATTATCAGAGCCGAAATTTATAACAAATAAAATCATATTTATTATCGTATTAGAAATAGAGTTTGTATGAAATGTAACATGATTTTTAAAAAAGGTTGTTTGTTTATCTGTTTATTTTATTATTTTAGCTTCGTATCGAATGGATTGATTTTTGGTTGTTAGGGCAACATTGTTGCCAGGGGAAACTGCCACGGGCGGGGCTTTCTTGGGTGGGCGGGGTTTGCATAGCAATGAGTCAACCCGGAAGTTGGTTCTGAGCGGAGAGCTGTTCGGCTGTGCTCGGGTTCCTTCGGCTGTACTCGGGTTTGTTCGGCTGCGCTCGGGTTTGTTCGGCTGTACTCGGGCTGTACTCGGGTTGGTTCGGATGTGCTCGGGTTTGTTCGGCTGTACTCGGGTTGGTTCGGCTCTACTCGGGTTTGTTCGGCTGTACTCGGGTTTGTTCGACTGTACTCGGGTTTGTTCGGCTGCGCTCGGGTTTGTTCGGCTGTACTCGGGTTGGTTCGGCTGTACTCGGAATGCTGCTCCGGGTGAGGCTCCGGAATGGCAGCGACAGGACGCTGTGATGGCTGAGCAGCAGCATCGGGACGCCGCCGAGACTCCAGCGAATCCCCGAAACATCCCTCAACGTTCCCGGTCCGAGCGAAGCCGAGCTGTGAGGTTGGTGAGGTTCGCGAGGCTGCGCGCCACCTCCGCGGGATCCGCATCGTCCGCAGCCATGAATAAAGGTGAGAACACCGGCTTCCTTCTGCCCCACACAACCGCGAGAGAGGAGAGGAACGAGCACTTAACATCCATCTTCTGTTGTGTGTGTGTGTGTGTGTGTGTGTGTGTGTGTGTGTGTGTGTGTGTGTGTGTGTGTGTGTGTGGAGATGCTCATCAGGCCCACGTGACCCGGATTTTAAAAAAATAATACACAAATCTCAGAGTTTCATTCGGGTTCTACACAACAAGTCCAGGTCCAGGTGTGACTGCCGGACCTCCTGTAGTCAGATTGGCTTTTGTGGTGCTTTTGTGGTGTGTAGAAATGTTAATCAAGCCCATGTGACCATGCATTTTGACCTAAATTAATCGTTGTTGTTGTTGTTGTTTACACCAGGTGTACGGTACAGGTGTGACTGCTGGACCTCCTGTAGTCAGGTAGACTTGCTTTCCTTACAGTACTGACATGAAAACCTGAGTCCAGATGATACGAACCAGGATGACAACCTGCAAGACTTAATGTTGTGTAGAACATGATTTAGGAATAATAAACAAATATTATGTTTATCTAGACACCATATATATTTATTTATTTATTTGTTTGTTTGTTTGTTGAGCTTTTTAACGTTTAACGACGGTGAGACGCCGCTGGCTTAGTGGTTAGGATTCCAGGGCTAGAGATCAGAAGGTGGCTGGTTCAAGCCCTACAACCACCAAGCCGCCACCGTTGGGCCCCTGAGTGTGGCCCTTAATTACTTGACGGCTCCAAGAAACGGTTGTAGATGTAAGTCGCTTTGGATAAAGGCGTCTGCTGAAGTGCTGAAAACGTAAACGAGATGGTTGTTCGTCACACCAAACACGTTTACCTGCCATTTGGTATCTTCAACTTCAATCGCATGTTTTTGGACCGTGGGAGGAAGCCCGAGGGCCCGGGAACAAAGTCCTAGTGACTGAGAGGACGGTCAAGATGTGTCTGCCGGACCTCCTGAAGTCAGATGGGCTTTTGTGATGTGCAGGAATGTTAATCAATCCCACGTGACCTTGCATTTGTACTACAATGAATGTTTGTTGTTGTTGTTGTTGTTTACTCCAAGTCTGGACCATCTATAGTACGATTGACTTTTAGTGGTGTGTAGAAACGTCAAGTGAATCCCAAGCTGGTGTTTCGTCCACTTGTTGCACATCCAACAGGTTCTAACTGCACATGGAAGCGACGCAGACCACAAGGGGGCGCACTACAGCCATCAAAAAATACACACACACACACTTGTAGATAAAGTAGCCTGTCACTGGAGACGTCGGTGCCTTGATGTTTCGTTTACGATCCGAGGTTTAAAATCTTCCAACAACCACGTTTCTTACACGGGGGGGACGACGGGTCCTGGGGGTAAACCTTCAAACACTCAACGCCCTCTAGTGGCCGTGGAGCCGAATTACTTGATGTATGGACGAAATCGGCAAATATTTATTCTACGGTCTTGTGCACAGGTGCAGCGGCGGGATTTTATGCTAGCACACCAGCGTGTTGTGTTCTTTTAATGACTATCATGCACGCATGGTCAGTGTGTAATAAACACACACACACACACACACCTTGTCTAAAACACCGTGGGAGTTTGAATACAGATCCGACAGCAGACAAGCCGCTTGGTTCGAGCCCCGAGCTTTGACCCCGGCGGTACCCGACAGCCTACGAGGCACCTCCACGTTTACAGGAGGAGAAAATGCAAAACGGAGATGGGGGTGGGGAGAAGAGGAGGAGGAGGGGGTGTTTAGGGAGGCTGGAAGTGACAACATCCCTCCCCGTTCCTCCCTCGTCTCGTGTCTCTCATCTGTTTCCCTCTGATCAGCTTCTTAAGAGCTGTAGAGACAGACGGAGGTGGAACAGACCGGGCTGGACTTTTCTTTTAAACCAGGTACTTAACCCCAAACCACCACCCCACTGCACTAATCCCCCCCCCCCTCCTCAGGGTGCTTTTACTTCTGAGTTTCTTTCGTGAGAACTCGTTTAAACTCTCGTCGATTCCAGTTCGAGTCGCTCTGTTGATTTTTATCTGGACTTTTTCCTTTTCCTCATTCGGTTCAGCATGTGGTTGTGATTTTCATCTGGACTCCTTTCCAGTCCTGGGAATGAGTGTGAGTGTGTGTGTGTGTGTGTGTGTGTGTGTGTGTGTGTGTGTGTGTGTGTGTGTGTGTGTGTGGGTGTGTGTGTGTGTG
>JAOUQU010426170.1:0-10463 GCA_028566735.1 Ammoglanis amapaensis
GTGTGTGTGTGTGTGTGTGTGTGTGTGTGTGTGTGTGTGTGTGTGTGTGTGTGTGTGTGTGTGTGTTGGGGGTTATACCTCCACTTTTATCCTCTCTCATTTTTTCCTTTTGCTGCTTAGGGCGATAAAAACGAATTGCATCCGCCTGTCAGCTTTGGGACTTGTGGACATTTGGAATTCAATTTGCAGAAGAGCAAAGTGTCATTACACGACGCGCCGCATTTCCCTCGCCACGTGGCTTTTTCGGCCCTTTCTTCTTATTATTCTTGTTCTTTTATCTGCGGCTCTGAGGATTGTTGAGACTCTCTGGGAACCTCCAGGGGTCGCTGTGCGTTCCACTCATTAAGTCTGTTCATCCAGTAAACACAAGCGATGAGGGTCTAGAATCAATGAGAACTGTTAGCACGTGTATATAGAGGGCCACTGTATGAACGAAAGTATGTAGACACGGCACGACTTTGTGGTTAAGATACTGTACTAGAGACCAGAAGGTCGTCTGGTTCAAGCCCTTCTACTACCAAATTGGCACTGACGGGCCCCTGAGCGTCGTTTGCTAGATGCTGAGAATGTCTGTTGTGCATCCTGTTCCAAGTGTATAAACAATAAGTGTGTGTGTGTGTGTGTGTGTGTGTGTGTGTGTGTGTGTGTGTGTGTTCTAACACCTGTTCAGGTATTTAGTGTATTCGCCCAGTGTGTGTCCCAAACAGGATAAAGCACCAGTAACACTGGATGATGGATGGATGAATGAATGGATGATGTCGTTAATGTGGGTACAAATCTGTCCTGTAACACAAAACCTGTCGCCAGTGTCGATTTCATCCACGTTAGATGTGTTTGATTTGTGTCTCAGATTCTATTCAGATGAATAAATCACAGTCAGTCAAAATTAGTCTCATTTTATTTCATTAAGCACACAGCAAAAGAAACCTTTTACTTCAGAGAATGTAAGTTTGTGTAGCATGTAGCTCATCTTTATATGTTATTAATTATGTCGTGGACGTCTCGAAACTTAACAAAGTTGAAGAAAAACGAACTCGGAGACGAGCGGCGGGTCAGAAGTCGGCTCGCCCACATTATTCCTCCGGTCATGACTGGTAACGTGTGGACTGTCGGAGAGCGGCTATAGCATGTATTATCTGCAATTAAAGTAAGTAAAATGTGCTCCGTCGTACTTTTATGACAGGAATAAAAGTTCTTTCAACCATAAAATTATGTTGTCATATAGAGCGAGTGTAAGTGAGGGGTTAGAGTCGTGGGAGAGGAGACACTGTGTGTGTGTAATCAGAACGACAAATTTCCTTTAAATGAGCTGTAATAACAGATATATTACATCCTGCATCCTGAACCGTGACTGCACGAGGCAACGAGGATGTGAGGATGTGACTACTAACTATTAGGGGCCCCTACAGGGCATCAGACGCTACTGAGCTTCTTCATACCGGATGCTTGTGATGCTTCATTCGGCTGCACGCAAAACTCATGACTGTCATTTTAAATTAAATATGTGGATAAAATAAAACATCCGGCTTAGATTATTTCTCATATATAATATTTATTTCATATCACAGCAGTGCTGAGATTCAGAACTCTACATAATCATGCCGCTTAGCCGGATATATGATGCAGAAGACAGAATCGGAGCAAATTTGGTTCAATCATTTAATGAGATAAAGAAATGATTATGGACTGCACGCTCATATTAAATGTCCTGTATGTATTTAACACAAATATATCAACATATTAACTTTAATATTACACCAGATATTCGGACTCTTAGCATAAGTACGTGCAACCTAATGTTTAATCGAAATGAAAGCAATGCACATATGTGTGTGAATAAGTATGTACGTATATAAAACGTATACGTGCATAGATTTATATACAATTATTCACTGTGCAGACCGTAAATCAGTTCTTTTCACATTTTCAGTTGTTGTTGTTTATATTTATTGTATGTATTTAGTTTTTCTGTTTTGATGTCATGGCTGAGCGGTCCTAAAAGCATCTGACTGCCGTTTGTATCACGTACACGACGAATAAACCTCGATACGCTTTAAACATCAGCTACACCAGCGCTCTTATTATGTACTAGATAGTCCAAGCTGTCCGTCAGGTGTCCAGATACTTCTGACTGTATGATGGAAATCCATAATCACATCACACCAGCGCGGCAGACATTCATTGTGCGTGTTTTGTAAGCTTTTATTTCAGTTGACGAATTCTGTAGTGCAACAGCAGCGCCTCTCTGTGCAAACACATACCGGGGATAAAATTGTGGGCGGCATAATAACGTTTTCAGACGTTCGGAATAAACAAAAATCTGTCATTTGTCTGAACGAGAACTCCAGAAGCAATGCGATTGTTGTGGGTTAATGCCAAATTGTAGCTGCAGCTGTGAATCACAATTCTGAAGGGATGAAAAGCTGCGTTCAGGAAACAAAAAAAAAAAGCTGCGTAAGAACAAGAGGCATCCGCGGGACTCTAATAGCAGTTATTGTACACGGCGCAATGCTGCATTCAATTAAATTAAACATTTTTTGCCGAGCCCCGCTCGTTTCTGGTAATGGTTTCTCATGGTGTGTGCAGGAAAATACTCGGTGCGGCTTTTTTTCTCTCATCCCCACTAAGATAATCAATTGTCCGAAAGAAACATAACGTTACATTATAGCTGCTTTTTAGCGTTTTATTTTTTTTTAAACACATACGATTATCATTGTGTCTGCAATTATGATGAGAACATTTCACGGATGGCTGGCATCGTTTTGTTTTTCTTGCCTCGGCGAACGTTTTCTTGGGATCCCCGACTATTATGTAGAGGTTAAGCTGTCGTCTTTTATCTGTCACTCGCTATCAGCAATGCGCTGCTTACAGAGCTGCATGCACAATTCTGCATTCCACACTTGGTGACACTTAGAGTAATGATTTCCCACCAGTGACACTAATTAAATTCATTAAGTCCCATGAGAAAGACTTTGCGTTCGATCACAAGTTCCTATTTCGAGTGATATTGCAAGGACAAAAGGCTTCGACGAACGACGGACGAGCTGAAGGCTGCAGAGAAACCAAATGCAGAACCAAACGCCGTTATACGTTATAAGAAGCGAATACATTCAATGCAGAAGAGTCACAATAGAATTAATTAATTATTTAATTATCAGAAAATAAAAATCCCATGTCACAGAAAAACGTCAGATTTCGAAATTATCTTGTCGCCATGGTGATGTTACATAATTAGGCCTTTTAGTCCACGTTCAAAACGATCCGCACACACATTTATACACACTAGGGGGCAGTAGTGACCCATAGATTGTAGAGCGCTTCTGTCGTAACCTGTCGACTTTCAGTATCGAACCGACAAGCTTCCGCAGACAAGTCCAGTTCTTCTGTTTCAGGAATCATGAGCCGTTTGGATTTCTCCCCCTTTGTGACATCACAATTGGGGAATCTGCATCCAAGCGATTTCGCATCCCACAGCACTTTCCATTCCATTTAGATAAACTCAACTGCATCGCTCAAGGGCCCAACAGCAGCACCCGGGCAGCAGAAGGAGCATGAGTTACTCGCTTTTATGTTTTCTTTGGAATAGGATTCACACAGCGAGTTGTCACGTGTGCGAATACTTTTGACTTTTGTGCTCGTTTTGTGAGTCGTTGTTTCTCGCCAACGAGGTTTTAGTACTGAACTGATCTCCATCGTCCTCGGTCTCTGTACAGGCGCCATGGATCCACCAGCAGAGGTCATAACCGCAGCGCTTATAACATATAAGTACTTGTAACGTACATTGACAATGTAAAGAGGAAAAGTTCGACTGTAATTATGTTTCAGGTCGCAGCATCAGTCGCGCTAGAACATCGATCTTACTTTCATCTCTCCTTTGATCTCGTCACACACCTGGATCCTGGAGATACGGATCACGCTGTAGATAAAAAAGGAAAGTGTCTAGAGTGCCCCCCACTGGCTGATCCACGTCTGAGCGTCATCCAGATCTGTTTACAGGCTTGGATTTAGTCAAACAAAGTCATACTAGTTGTGGTTGGCGGCGTTCCTCAGTCCTCCGAGGAGACGTCCAAAATTAACAAACGATCTTCAAGAGCATCTCACAGATTTGCAGAATCTTGTCGAGCATTTCAGACTTTTATTCGAGACTCAGCCAAAGTTCCGATTTATACACGTAATATAATCGAGGGATGTAGAGACGGAGGCAATATTAGCACAAACTCGTCTTTAAAGATGATTAAACGTGAGTTTTATACTGTAGATGTGATTTGTTATTTGAGTTAAACATCGATTGTGGTTCTTGGAAAGTTTTTGACCCGAAAAGAAAGAAAAAGAAGGAAAAGAAATAATAATGAACTGGTTTCTATATTATTAACCTAACACACTGCAGCTTAGAAAACAATCAAGTACACACAATACAACTGCATTTGTGTAACATGTTTGTGCGTTTTCCTACCCGGCATAACATTATAACCAACGTAAGGTGACGTCTGATCAGATAAATTAGAGCAACTGTTACTGGGTGGGATATATCATGCAGAAATTGGATCATTTTATCATTGTAGTCGATGAGCTAGAAGATTGTTCCGTTTCTATCCCAGCCCTAGTCACGTAACCCGGGGTCATCAAACCTGCAACCTTCTGATCACACGGCCTGTTCTCTGACCACCAGGACGCGTATGTGAGTGCTCAATGATCTCCAAACATACAGCGTGGGTCCATCACAGCAGAACATGTGGATGAGAAGGTGGATCCGATTTTAGTGTGATGATGAAGTGTTGGGTCCTGTTGGTCATGTGATCGGAAGGTTGCCGGTTCCAGTTTCCCCTTCCGAGTGGTGACAGGTCACGACTGCACCGAACCCTCCTTAAATGCTTCCCGGGTGCAGTGGGTATAATAGTACCCATGTATGCTCAATACTACTGCCCCCTAGTGTTCTTCACTAGGGTGTAATTGTGTGTTTCACTGCAAACACCAGGGTAAATGTGGAATCTCCACAATCACGCCGGTGTTCTCTATCAACCAGATCACCGGTCCCTGGCTATAAAAGGTCCACGTGAGGCGATCCACGTCTCTGCTCCACTTTCTCCGGGTCGATCTGAAGTTTCTTGAATGTAAAAGCCGACCGGTGGAAGTATTTTTCTCATGCGCCACACATGAACTTTGGAGCACCGATGGAGGCCGGTACGGGTCATCTCGGCGGCTGGCGAGACCCGGATTCAGGCAGGGTTGCGGAAATCATTTTCACCTCATGCTCCTGTCGCACTGGGCTCTTAATTGCAAGCTCGACAGATCAGGAATACATTACCATCTTCCTGCGGAGCGTGATTAATAGCCTGGTGGAGTTCAGCAGCACGGCTAGACTCGACTACGCCGGCATCCGTAAGGTTCACGGCCTCAATTTTCAGCGATGTGGGCTACAAAAATCAAGATCTGAACCTGGCAGGATTGTGCACATTATGTGCCGAGTGGTCAAGCCGAGAGACTTTTGTTTTCACTTTGAATGCCAGGCCGTTCTGGACACTGAAAGAACACGGCAGGTCGAAAGAGGTCCTGGAGTGATTTGTGATGTCATATAATATGATATTTAGGTATGTACACTATATTACCGAAAGTATTCGCTCACCCATCCAAACGATTAGAATCAGGTGTTCCGGTCATTTCCATGGTTACAGGTGTATCAAATTTTGCAGGTCGGCATGCAAACTGTGTTTTTGTGAACATTGATGAAGGTGTGTCGCTCTCTCTGTGACAGGATTCCACCTGTAACATGTTACATGGATGTACAGAGTCTGGTGTGGATGAAACCCAAACCGTCGACACCCCCCGCCCCCCAAATAAAAACACCTTGTGGATGAATTATAGACAGAGACCGAGAGCTGGGACACCCAGATCAGTATTGTGACATCACAGATGCACTTCTGGTCAGGGAGAACGATCAAGATCCCCCATAAACATGAAGACACTCCTGAAGCTGGTGGACAGACGTCAGCAGAAGAGTTGAAGCAGTTCTAGGGTGTAAATGGTGGAACCCTCGTTATATTAAACATTATAGATGAAGAACGAGACGTGATTTAAACTCATACGTGAGTCGAGGTGGGTGAGCGAATACTTTTGGCAATATGGTGTATGGATGGATAGATGGATGGATGGATGATGAATGGGGGACTTACCGATGGTGCAGGTTTTCCTCCTTTGGCAGTACAGACGAGAGTAAAATTCTGGGCTTGGTAGCGACTGAAAGGTGCCGGAGTGTTTTCCACAACCACTGAGATGTTGTTTGGTGGCGCTGTAGAGAAAAACATAGGAATGGTTAGATAATAAAATGGGGGTCCATGACGGTAACGCAGAGGTTCTGTGGAGGGGGTTCATGGTGACGCCGATGCAGACGACACAGACGTCTTAACTCAACACGTATGTGGTTGTTGTCCATTCGATGAAACAACAAATCTGAACCAGATGGAGGCTGGTAATTACGGTACAGGATTTGTGCTCTTGGGCGCCTTGAGCGACAACCTTATGCCTCAATTGTTCATCTGTACAATAATTTGTGAACTTTGGTAGGTTCTTTTATGTTTGTCTCGAACCTTTCGTACGCAGTGGAAATTCAAAATGAATTCAGAATCAAATTAAAAATCCTTAAAAATGTTTAACGTCCTTCAAACATTCCCGAGCTGAAGATGCTCAGAAAGACTCGTTTTCAAACAACGTCAGAAACAAAAAAGCTTTAAAGGTTCAGAAAACAAAAACAAAATAAAATATCTAGTAAAATTAAGTGCAACATTTCGAGCTGGATCATCGGCACGACTGAAATGTTTACAATGTTCGAGGAACGTCTGAGATCTTCTGGCAGTTTGTTCCAGTGCAGCATAACAACTAGAAGCTGCTTCATCAGGTTCGGTTTGGGCTCCGGGTTTGACTAGCTGACCTGAATCCTGTTGATATCTGCTCATATTCTCCAAACTCGGACTGAAAAACTGGACTGAATGCATGAAATTAGAATCTCTGGACACCGACTGTTCCAAGCGAAGCCTCAATTTAACATTCAGTGCAAAAATCATGCGTGCAACATTTCTCCATCGACACACAAACGGTCTGGAATTGTCATAACAATCGATCATAACACAGAGTCAAACACCACCACCATCATCATCATCATCATGCAATGTGAAATGTGTGGGAGCTCTCGAGACGAAAGGTTAATCAGAGCGCTCACATAAACTACGAGTGGCCCGGGGATTAAGAATGCGCCGATGTCGACTTTCTTTCCAACTGCGAATGTATAAACCAGCAAGAGACAATACACACCTCCCCTGGGTAGCGTTTTATTATTATTATGCATTCAGGTACCATCCTGCACATCTGTTTTATCATAAAACACGAGCGGGTTGTGAGGCAGGATGGCACACGCCAGCTGAAGTTATCCAAACATTTATTATCCACCAGCTCACGGGTGAGACGTTTCTTCAGCTGTCAGACTTACAGGTGACTGAAGGATTTTACACTTTAATATAAGATGGACAAGTACGACATCGAGTAGTGGCGAGACTCGAACCTAAAACCTGTCATCATCACCAGGAGCGCGGTTACGACAGGGAACATTTTCTCCAAGCCTGAAGGGGGAGCATTGTAAAGAAAAAAAAACTAAATGCTGCATAGTGTGGCTTTAAGAAGGGCTTTTCTAGCTATTGATATTGTTATTTATTTATTAATTATAAATGATTATTAGTAGTACTTGCTTTGTTGCACGGGGGCACATTCATGCAGGAACAGGAAACATCCTTCACTACAGTTGCTGCAAAGTCTAAATCATAACTTATTAATTATGCATATTACTAATTAATTTTTAAGCTTTTTTTTTTGCTGACCCGGTGTCTTCCTGTTGCATGGCGATTAAGTGGGTTGCATCATAGCAAGAAAGGACCTGGGTTCAATCCCACCCCAAAAAAAGTCTGGCTACCTTAACTACTATTTAATCTCTATTTTACCTTAATTTTAGATTTAGACGAAGTTCATTCATCTGACTTTGGTTCTTTTTGAGAATGTGAATTATACGAGGCGTCCGTGTGACCTTATCAGGTCTTAAGTAAAAGAACGGATGGAAATTTGGAAGGTGGGGGGGGGGTATGAGACTACTGACAATACATATTTTTCCAATGAAATGATCATTTGAAAGGCATCCTGGAGATTCTCTTTTACACCCTGCTGAGGAAATAAAGCCATCAGCCGTCCTGCCTGCCAGCGGATGAGAAAATCACAGCAAATGGCTCAAAGCAAATCCTGCAAATGAGGCAATCATAAAATCTCTGAATAATTAATAATAACAGGAAGTGAGAATTAAATCCACACAAGCATTGGGACACACAACTTTCATATCTCAGGAACAAGTGAAATGAAAACAGTGTCCTTCATCTAGCTAACTAGTTAGTGTCCCTGGGTTGTGTCCTTGCATATTGTCTCTAGTTAGTGTCTTTAGGTTGTGTAAGCAATAAGTAACCAGGTTAGGAGAAGCACACGCCATATAAAAATAACCCCCAAATACACTGTTAATAATGTGTGTACGTCTTAAGTAAAAAAAACAAAACACTTAAAGCTCCAGACAGATTATATAAAACACACAATTACACTGTCGCCTCACAACGAGAGGTCTCGGGATCGATTCCTGGATAACTCCTGTATTGTTTGGGATCCTATTTGGGTTTCATTCGGGTAGTCTGGTGTCCTTTCACAGTCCAAAGACTTCGTGTCAGGTTCATTGGAGATAGTGAAATTGTCCTGTATGTGTGTATGTGTGTGTGTGTGCTTGTCTCAGTAACCTGCAACACACTGGTGACCTGTTCAGGTGTTTAGTGTATTTCACTAATAGGTAATAATATATTAGACACTAATAAGTATTTATAATTCACCCAGTGACGATACAAAAACATCTTATGAAGTCAACAAGATCAACAACATCCTCATGTTTTGATTAAAACCTCAGTTGTTCCCCCGGCACAAACCATGATCACATTTTTAATCCGTAAGATTGAACTCTTGTTAGATGTGGCAGCGTTAATGCCTCACTGTTCACTTTTTCCTGCACCTGCAAGGTTACTTGCACCTTTACAAAACTTTCCGCAGGCGAGTGGGTTCACCGGCTTTGTACCTTCAGTCCGATATCCTTCATTCTTCGTGCACTTGAAGCGTAAAAATTAATTACTGGAGGAACCTGAAGGAAATATTTGTACACAAGCTGCGACCGAACATCCAAAACCACTGAACTGTGTTTCCTCACAGCTTTAACAGTCTCGGCTCTAAATTCCACCACAATCAAAACCTTTCACTTTCATTTCCAACGTCAAGAACGACTGCTTTTAAATGTATTATTATTATTATTTATTTTACCTGCTTAATATAGGAGTTGTAATAAGGTGTAATTCAGGTGACATGATGACTTAAGTGCTTCAGTCCCACGTTTGATCTCCCAGGTCGCTCCGGACGAGGGCTTTGCATGTTCTCCGTATATATATAATCGTATAATCTAGATATTTTATATAATCTAAATAAAGTTTTCTGTTTACCCTGTTCTGGAATGAAAGTCTAAAGGACAGGACTGAAATCTCTTTTAAGAATGATGCAGAATTGAATCTCTTCACCAGGTCCAAATCCTACATTTAGTGATGACTTACTGGGAGAGATTCTCCTGGGGTTTGGGGGGATTTAAGTGATCCTTAAGGATGAAGAGAGCAAAAGTCTCGGTCACCTCCACGTAAAACCCAAAAGTCAATCCGGTCGACTTTCGAAACTTTTTTTTTTTGGAACTTGAATGTATTAACGGTGAATAATGAGGTTTAAATAATTATAGATCGTGATATTTACTAGATCTGCGATTAGTTTAGCATTCATGTAACGACAACCTAAAAGTCCGGAGACATACAGCCAGATTAACTAGAGAGAGGATGGATGGTTAAAGGACCTTGCTCAAGAGTCCAACAGTGATAACTCATCGAACCTGCATCCTTTGAGTTACTAGTCCAGTAGGCTACAGCTTGACTACATCTTCTAGCCTTAGATAATCCAACGTTATAAATATCTTAACACTCATTATTAACACGGTCACGTCTTGTACGCTGGTTTATGTTTTGTCTGTTTTTTTTCTACGTTTTGTGTTTTTGCCCTCTTCTTCTCTCCAGGTTCAAGGGTTCACATACTTCTGTCCTTCTGGAGAAAAAAGCAATTGTGTAAAGTGTCCTCGGTGAATAATAGCCGAAAGCTTTTCAAATGACACCAGAAAGCATGAACAGATCAAGTCTCGGACATAAAGGTGAGTCCGGGTTTGATTCCGATTCTGAGCCGGTCGCTCTACAGAACAGAAAACTCCAAGGGGGTGGAGGGTGTGTGTGTGTGTGTGGGGGGGGGGGGGGCTAATCCATTATGTCAGAATCGCATTAAAGCAGCACACACTACACAGACCGGCATAAGTGCTC
>JAOUQU010426181.1:0-10461 GCA_028566735.1 Ammoglanis amapaensis
AGTTCCCACCACTTACTGGTGGTTGTCGTCAGGAAGGGCATCCGGACGTAAAACTCTGTTCCAAAACATTAACGTCCGACCCCAGGAACTGGGAAAACGCACGATAAACGAATAGATAGACAGAGAGAGAGAAAGAGAGAGAGAGAAAGAGAGAGAGAGAGAAAGAGAGAGAGGGAGAGAGAGAGAGAGAGAGAGAGAGAGAGAGAGAGAGAGATCTGGACTTTAGTAAAGTATTTTTAAGTTTTTCGAACTTTAACTTTTCTACATTTTAAAGTCAAATATTTTACTTTTTACTCCACTACATTCTGAAAATCTGTCGTTACTTTTGACTCCTGTGCAAAAAATATACATTTAAAAATGGAAAGAATCATGTAATCACACCACTCGCCACTGCTGGGCCCTTGAATTAGACCCTTATCACTTAGCTTCTGCCAAATGCCTTCAATTGTCAGAGTGAATTTATTACCTAAAAATCAATTAATCAAGAGTTTTGTTACAAAAATGATAATAAAACATTAAAGTAATAAAAAACATAATACTTTTAATACTTAAGTACATTTAAAGGTAAATACTTTTGTACTTTTACTTGACTACATGAGTTATGTACTTCGTCCACCACTGCACATTGTTTTTTCCTCCACCTTGCACATTTTACGTTCTTTTTTTATAAATAAATTATTTGTTTGTTCGTTATCGGCATCAAACTTTGTATGTTTCTCTTTTTGAACAGACACCCTTTGTTACCCACGTTATAATTAAATAATATTTAGTTAGACACGAGCGTAACTAAAACATGACCATGGAAATAAAGAATGTTTAAAGTATAAATGATATATTGTTAAATGAAGAGGATTGTGGACTTATGTGTAATGGGCAGAGACAGACAGACAGACAGACAGAACGACAGGTAGATAGACAACATTATAGAAGTTTAACCTTTCTGCTCAGTGTAAGTTTCTCAGCAGACTCTCTTATGACTGTACTGTGGCTCTTCTTCACTAGCTTGATTTCATACTCCGAGTCTCTGGAGAAAAGGTTTTTCATGAGCACGTATCCCAGACCCTCCTCTTTTCTCTCCTCCTGGCTCTCCATCAGAGCCTTCGTGGCTAAATGACTGACCAGGGATCAGACAAAAGAAATCGTTGGAACATTTATTACATGTCACGTTATAAACATTCGTTATATACATAATAATGAGAACCTAGAACTTCTCACTTTAGTCACTATTATTGCTTATTAGTTGTCTTTATAACACAACATGTACAGACGTGAGTGTGTTCAAGTGTTTCCTCAACAGTCAAAGCCAAACATGTCAAGAGCTGCTCACCGCACTGGGCATGTGTGCTCACTGCTGCCCCCTAGTGTGTGTTCAAGTGTTTCCTCAACAGTCAAAGCCAAACGTTTTAAATTAGTCAATAAAAATTGGTCGGAAGACTTTCACAAGCATAAATAATAGTCGAAAAGTATTTCATAGCCACGATCTAGTATGTAAAGAAAAAAAACTCTCTAACTGCTCCCTGGATGAGATGTCAAGACTTGCTCACCGCACTGGGCACGTGTGCTCACTGCTGCCTCCTAGTGTGTGTTCACTAGTGTGTAAAAAGCACAATGGTGAAAATGAATCCCTAGGGGTGTGATAGCTTGTGGTTAGGGTACTGGAAAAGAAATCAGAAACATTTTTATTTCAGCCCCACTATCACCAAGTTAAGGCCCCTAAACAAGGCCCTTAACCCTAAATTGCTCAAAATGGGGCTTTGTTATATGTTGTGTTGGATAAATTGTAATAATGTAACATGTCTTTGGTACTGGTCTGCTGGTATTGATTATATAAGTAAAGTTTCAACTATTGTATATATATATTATGATTATATAAAAGAAAATATATGTTTTTGGGGTTATGAATGTCATAAAAATGTCGTTGGTTATCTGTCCTTCTTTAATTTGGACAAAATAGAAAGTCACCTGCTTTTACAAACTGGCACCACGTATCCCACGACATCGTCCATTTCATCCATTGCCAGACAGGCACACTTGTGAGTCTTGGGTAAGGAGCGAAGTGACTTCTCCTGCTTTTTACTGGAAACTTTCACCACCTTCAGCCTAAACACGAGCCAACAACAGTTAACAAACGTTCAGCCTGCTCATCAGTTTAATCACATGCTACTTATTTACTTAGGTTACTTCTGTTTGGAATGGAGTCTGGATTAATGTTACATGTTACATGGAATGTCAAAAGCTTAGTGTGTTAGCTGGAGCAGAAATAGGATTAATCATCATAGGATTCATTCATAAAAATAATCAAACCTGATAAATGTTATCTAAACAATCATTGGGAAAATATGAAATGAATTTATTTGTAATTAACACAGGCTATTATAGAGCACATTTTATTATAAGCTGCTGTAAGAATGCTTTTCTGTCTTCAAGAGCTGCTATTTAAACTGTATCTTATAAAAAAAAAGACCATCCCGGGGATTGTAACCAGCACTACAACGTAGTGGCTGTTTTGCATCTATGGAACAATTAAGCATCTCCAATCAACCTGGTGGCATGTCTTTGGACAAGACCCACGTGAAAACTCCATACAGAAAGTACCCAGACCCCCCCCATCTGGAGATAGAAGCTATAACTTATTGCTGTGCGGTGACACTATCTATCTATATAAGCCACCGCACCACCTTGGCATCGTTTGGCCAAAAGGATGACAAGGTTAACAAAATCTTAACGTTTCAGTGACCTCGGGCTGGTCGTAGTACTTTAGGTTGCTTCAAGACTTCACATAAAGTGCAAAAATAATTTAATAAGTTAATAGGTCAGGACAAGAATCCTGTTTCCAAGGCTTAGTGAATGAATATAGACTTACATCAGTCATTCAAAGCTCTGTATTTAATAATAATCTGTTTATAGTGTCTTGTCAAGCAAGAAATACAAAATTTTTGGCCCAAAATTTTTGGCAACATAATTCATTGACTCTCTAAAGCCTCCAAGATTCTTGTTGTGTTCCTAATACATCTTTGTTTTTTCCAAGTAAAAGATCAAGACAACAATTTGATAGCCTATGTCATAGGCGTCAGCTCCAGGTACTTGAGGATAAGCTTTGATGACACGTTCGCACCCATAATGGTGTTTTCACGACACCCCGTGGTTACAGTGAAACCGTGTTATAAAATATAACATATACGTCTTCACAGGAGTCGTGTATCAGACCAAACCACGACGGTGAAAGTCATTTATAATCACTCGTGGAGGCTTGTTTTCTCTTATGCAAATATGTTCCAAGGCTAGCCCATGTAATTTATATAGCAGCGGGAGATAAACCAGCGGCATCTAAATATTCCCGACATCGTTTTCAGCTGCCAGACGTATTATGGACATCTTGTTGTTGACATGTTTATTGAATGGAAGCCTAGAATGCTCAAAGCTTGGCTCTTCTGGGAGATTTATAATTCATCATAGCTTATCTTTAGGGTACAGACAGCATATGGATGACAGAAGTAGGTTGTATTCGTTGATGAATCATAAAACATGAGCTGAACTGGACTGGGGATTATATGGAAGGATAAATTGCAAAGAAGATGAAGTAGAAAAGAAATAAAGAGACGTGTTTAAAACAAAGTACGTTCTTAAAGGAGCAGTATGTAAGAGACGCAGTCCAAGTAATCAGGAAATACATCTGTCGTGTCAGCAGATTGTCGACCCGTGAATGATGTTTTTGTTTAGATTCCGAGCTTTGGTCAGGTGCTCCATCCACTACCACCGATCTACCGATCATGAAGTCACTAACATTTTGTCGGCCAGGTTACCAGTGAACTGAAGTAAGAAATACTTCTGATCACGAACTTCTGACGGCACTAAAAACCTTAAATGCATCATTGTAATTTCAAATGCATCGTGGTAAAGCCAAGACGTGTATAAGAGTTGTTTTTGAAAGATGAAGATGGCTGAAAGAGTTAAAGATGAGACCGACCAAGGAGAGGAACTTAATTCTTCTCATTCTTTATAGGCGCTGATATTACTACAGTTTTATATTCACAAATGTTTTTACAAACTTTCTTAAATTTGTAAGCTTTATGAATATGAAACTAACTTTACCGTCTTTACGCCACTTGCTGTGTTTACGGCAACCCAATAGTGTTATTATTAAGGAGGGCCAAACATAGCTTATTGGTTACTGACTAGTAATCCAAAGGAAGCTGGTTCAAACATCATCAGGAAGCGTTTGGGAGGAGGGATGAAGTCACTCGGAATTACAACAAGCTGTTTCGGCAATGAAAGCTGAGACAAAATAGATTTTCATAAAAACTATAAATGTAATAATTCCATAAAGAGCATTCGGCTCAATGCACAGCCTGGCTGTACAGTCACAGTACAGTAAAGGGCCTCTCGCCCCCTACATTCTGTGTCTCTGCAGCCAAAAATATACTGGAAACCATTTATAACCTTGTCGCTTTATAGCAGAGAGGTTAAATTTCTTCCTCCACCCGGGTCATACAGAGCAGTTCCCAACAAACCTCAGTCTTTTGAGAGTTCACATTAACTCCACTCCTTTATCTTATTAAACCATTAATAAAAACAAAGCCATTGACAAAGAGTCATAATCCCCAAACCATGGTACATTCTTTCATCTACGAGTTCGCAATAACAATCTGGATTATTAGCAATTCAATGTTTAACACATTTTGCAGAATATCAGATGTAAACCAGATGTTCTTCTAGTACCGAAAAGCAGTTGATTCATGATAGTAAGAATATAACAGTGATTTATGTCCAAAGTCTAACAACATGCAAGCAAGACTAGTGTAGCAAAGATCCAAATAAAGACAAATGACACCCATAAACAAATAAATATCTGCACAAAAGCCAACAAACAAAAATCAATTAAAACGTTCATGTAAGTTTAATTAGATGAAGTCTTGCTGTAATGCTAGTTTGTTAATGATAGCGAAGGTTATGCAGACATACAACTATTATATATAAAAGTGGCTTTCAAACTGTTTGTGCCGTTTAAGTACGGCAGCATTTTAGACAAAGTGCTTAACCCTTAAAGAGCTCATATATGATATCATAATATCATTATATGGTAGAAATATATGCTTACGAGTTAGGTATTGTGTATACAGAACATGTCAGGGATGAGGTGCTATTAGAACAGCATTATTTCGGCTGATCTGAGCCATTATACGGTCGGTTAAAGCAGCATGATTAAAAACACTGGCGGTTTAAGGTTTTGGAGCTTTGGAATTAGTGACTGTAGGGCGGCAGCATGCTCGATCACAGAAGAGCGCAGCGCTGGGTCCTCGCTGCCTCTCCTTACCCTTTGCTGCTTTTTTGAGTGGCGTAAGACAGGTGACTAAAGGATGACAGAGCGCTTTGGTGGTAGCTGCTCTCATAGTGGGTCTCCAGAGTCTTCCTCTGCTGCAGCTGCTGCTGCTGCTCCTGGTGCACTTTGGTGAATCCGGACATCCCGAGAGGATTGTAGCCAGTCGTCGGATTTTGTAATATCCTGTGGGCCCCTTGCGCCCTCGATTCGTAGCTTCAGGTGTAATCAGAGTTGAAGATTAATTCTTTAGCAAAAATAAAAACGCTCTTTTGTTTTAAAAAAGTACACTGTACTTTTAATATAATTAATATAACTCCTAGACGGGATTTAAAATCAAATACTGTACATGAAAACTAAATAATATGAGTATTTTATAATAGTTTAATGTATTGTTAGGACATTTGGTATTTCCAACTCCAAGTATGTTTTGGCACTGCCTAAAAGCATCGAATTCAATGAACACAAAAACGAACAATTGATTTATTAAACGGCTTCATTTTAATTGTAAGAAGTCATTCTTTTTTGGAAATGATCTCAATAATTAAGAAACGACCACTAAGGTTAATTTGACAAACCAATAAGATTCCAATGTGTTCGTGTTGCACTCGTAATGTTATTTATAGCGTGTGAATGCATGCACATATTAAAATGCATATCTAATATTGTTGTAAATATTAGTAAGACTGATATTTTTGGTTCTTTCATCCTTCTATATGTATAAAAGTAATAATGCGGGAGTAACTGGGAGACTGTATGTGTTCTAAACAAGTACAAGGAAAACAAGTCAATACATTCACCCTTACATTTATTATAAATTATTATACCTATAAACATTTATAAATGTTTTCTGTTGTCATGCTTGGAACTCTTTGTTTTGTTAGTGTGGGGCAGCCGTGGTCTGGTGGTTAAAGACCCGTGCTTGTGATCGGAAGGTTGCAGGTTCGACAGGTCGCGACTCAAACACTCTTGAGTAATTAGTAAAACACCGGAACCCTTAACTGCTTGCCTGGGTGCCATGACTAGGGCTGCCTACCGTGCCAGAAACGATTGCTCACTGCTGCCCTCTAGTGTGTGTGTGTATGTATGTTCACTACACTGACTGATTTTTAACTGTTTTTTATTGTGTTTCAGTCCCAAAGTCAAATAGCTACTCACACACATATTGTGTGTGAATAATGAATACACAATAATTAACAATTGTAATATAATGAACAAATAATATCATGTTGACATTGGCTTTATAAAAACGTAATTAAATAGTAATAGAATCACAAATTATAATAAAAAACAGCACCGTGTAATTGAAATATTGGAACTGTTTGGAAAATATCAGACAATTTACAAAACAGCAAACTAACCAAAGCAATTCTTGACCCCAAAGCGGCCAGTTTAGTGCAAATGAAAGCGTTTTTCTTACCAATATGAAACTTTTACTAGAGTTAAGAGGTTATAATCCAGGCGGGTGTTTGCTGTGGAGCAGAGAAGCACAACGCGGTGCTACAGGGGATAAAAATACCGCTGGAACTCAGTACAAGTCCGGCAGCACCACCGACACCTTGTATGGCGAGGAGACCGTTAAATTTAGCCCCCAGGCTACAGTTGTACACGGGGTTGCCAGATTCACCCTCCACACACCACAAACCACGTTTAATTCGTTCATTTATTTTCGATTTAATACGTTTTTTTTTCATTGACTCGATTCAGACGCGAGTCGCGGAGTCGAGCGCGAACCAAAGACGTTGATTTTCAACAGCAAAACGCGTCGTTTGACACAAACTGACTCGGTTCATTAGAGAGTCGGTTCTTTCGGCTCGAACAAGTTTGTCCGTTTTGTATTCAAACTGACCGTAAGCTACTTCGATATTATGACGTCACAATTCATTCATAATTGATTTAGCTTTTAATGTCATATTTCACACCGCTGGTCACACACATGTCACATCAAACAGAGACAAAGATTTTTATATTTTATATCTTCAACTAAAGATAGAACTGCATGTGTTTTTGGACTGTGGGAGGAAACCGGAGCGCCTGTAGTAAATCTTATACAGGACAGATACGTTTAAAATGGGTTGTTTTGTACTAGTGTAGCTTTAACACAGAATTATTACCTGTCGACGAATCTGTAAACACTACGTTGCTGTTTAAAACGAATGCTCTTTAAATGAATATGACAAATGTCAAAAGAAGCCCAGACTTAAACCTGCTGTCATTAACATCGAAATTGGAAATGAAAGATATTGTTTTTATCATCACGCATTACATTGCTGACACTTCACACAAGCAAGTGGATTGTAAGGACAATAAAACTGCGGAAAATTGTTTAAAAAAACTGCTAACGTAACTGTAATTTAGATTCTAGAACCAAACCGACATGAAATACTTGTTATTGTTGTTGAAGTCCAGAAGAACAAAACATTACAGAATAACCGAAGCACCATAAGCTTGATAAATTGCTACGCAGTTACCATATTTTAACGAATAACTGTATGGGGTAACAGACATTACCTGAGCAATCATTTAAAGTTTAAAATGTATAGTTTAGATGATGGGATAATCAAGAACATAATAGACTATTACATCGTAGCTGCTGCGTTTACATCCAGCATCAAACATTCTACTCTACGTCTCCCTACAATAGTTTCTAGATTGCACATTGTAGGACAGACAGGATAAATAAACCCCGATGAATTCTCTTGATTATTTTTCAGTTGCTCACGGAGCAAATGTTAAAGTAAAATCACTGCCTGCCACTAATCAGTCAGGGCTAAATTCTTAGTCTGGATCTTGGCCAGATGATCTGATATTCCAGCTTCGATCTTGTCACACTGTGCCAGAAATCCCTGTAAATATAAATAATGTTTACAGTCCAAGTCGATGTGAAAAATGCAACAAATATCAAGAAAAAACCCGGATGAAACTGTACCTGTACGGTTTTAACAAGTCCTTTTTTCTTCATTCGACAATCACTGAAATTCTCTGGCAGAGTCTGCAAATAGTCCGAAAATAATCTGATCGTTAATCCCTTCAAAAGTAGATGAAGATGAATCTAATATTTAACATTGTTTGATATGATTACCATCGCATCAATCTGCTCGAGAATCTTCATGAGCTGCTCGGCTGCAAGCTTGACTTTTTGGTCGAGTTTGTTAAGAGCTTCAGCCTGTAGATCCTTTGCTAAAAAGCCCTGAAAAGATACAAAGTGAAGTGTACAAAAAATATCATTATAATCGGAGGTGGATTGAGAGGATGGATTATTTACAGATAATAACGTTACAAAATAAATAAATTAACATGAATGATGCTCAAATTGGATTGGTAGAAAATAAGCAATAAATAATTGGTAGATAATGACCGATGACTTAAAAACTGTAGTGGATGTTGTTTGTTGTTTAAGCTGGTTGTTGTTGTTGGAGCGCTGAGAAACACTAGACATGGCAACCCTATCAGGTTAATCTGTGTCCCATTGGTTCTTTTATTTGCAAACGGAACCAATAATATCATTAAACACCTCCTTCTATCTTTGGCTTTGTATACATTGATTAGAAATCTGGCCAGTTAGATGTAAATTTTCTCTAGGAGAGGTTTATTAAAAAGTTATTATAAATCTTTATTACTAAATTTGGACGTTCATATAATTCGTGATAATGTTTGTGCGTGCCGATTCAAATAAAGATGAATGGAGAACACAGATACTCATGTAGTATTATAATGAGTCGAGTCAGTAGTAGTCAGTAACGTCTTATATGTCACACTTACATTTCTTAGTCCGGTCAATTCACCGTCAACTTTATCGAGTTTCTTGGCTGTCTGTTCCACAGACTTCTCGATTTCTTTAAGCTTTTTGAGTTCAGCCTCTTCCTCTGGACTATTCTGCCAAGAAATCATACTGATCTTTATCAACACTAAAACGTCACGGTTTAAAAAAACATTCCAGGTTCACATGGTATCTTACCCTCTTTCCAATCATCATTAGTTTACATCCTTGCTTGATTCCAAAACTGGACAAACATTCATCCATCTCCTTTAAGGATTTTCCTACAGTGCGGGGAAACAACAAAGAAGTCATTTAAATATTTATTATTAATTATAAAGTGTCAAGTGTCGGTCGAAGAGAAGCTGATAGAGCTGAACGTAATGCAAGTTTTAAAAAAATGAATTAATAAATCCATTTATTATCTTGTTACAAGTTTCTAAACGGCAACCACTGCAAAACTTTAATCTTTTAAACTTCCTGAAGCATTATGTAGGAAATATATTCCAATTAATCATAAAATAGCTCCGATATGTCACCAGATATTAAGAAATCGTGTTTTTTTTAAATGCTAAAATCACTAACAGTTCTAGTTTAGTTAGATGTCGGCATGTAATGTAACCCGAGATCTAAATCCCCGAATTTACTGTACGTACATTTATAAACAAAGGCCTAAAATGCGACGACTACCTGAAGTCTATAATGTTTAATATAAAGCATGTTACCTTTAAATATGATTTTCTGTGTAGGCACTGGAACTCCTGTTGCTTGTGCCAAAGCATCCGATAAATGCTTGAGTAAAGGTTCGTGTCCATCCTGTCCCGATACTGTGATGTTGTGTTTGATGGCACCTAAAAAACAACACAAAAACAAACACTGCAGTATACAGCAATACCCTGCATTAACCTAAGATGTCGTCAGAAATGTAAAGCCTTATATAAAAAAATAAAGGTTTATAAAGGAAGGAGTCCCAGATTCGACTGCGAACTAAAGCGATCCGGGACTTCCATGGAGTTTGCATGTTCTTCCCATGCCTGTGCATTCCAGTTTCCTCTTGTGTGTCCTACTGTGACCTTAAATAGGATTAAGTGGTGTTACAACATTATAATACGGAGCTGGGTATCTTACAGCCCGCGGGCCATATACAACCCTTTGGGCAACCCTGAGGTCTATGTCAGACATAAAGACAAATGAACGAGTACTCATGCCGTGCATGGAATTCATTTTAAAGAACCGAGATGTATAACTTATGTATGCGAGTAAATGTGTCATGTGTCCGTGACTGGAGATGCTCGCCAGCTGTCCCTGACCCCCCCCTCCACACACACACACACACACACACACACACACACACACACACACACACACACACACACACACACACACA
>JAOUQU010426191.1:0-10460 GCA_028566735.1 Ammoglanis amapaensis
GAATCTTCCAGGGACTCAGGTGTGTGTGTGCTTAATGTACAGAGAGAGAGGGGTGTGTGTGTGTGTGGGTGTGTTGAGGGGGTCTGATGTCTTTCAGGACAGCTGGGCCCCGGGATCCTCGGGGGGGATTTTGGATTTATCTAAACATGCTGGAGAGAATAAAGATAAAGAGGAACTGGATCTGCACGCTGGACTGGAAACACAATCTTGTACATTTGAATGTTTTATTTGCTGTTTGTTTATTTATTTAGTTGAAAATAAAGTAACAATTTAAATGATTTAAAGAGAAAATAAAACACTCATGAATAATGAATCTTTGCTGATCCCATTATGGGACGTGACCGAGGATCATTTGTCTGCATATTTGATTTGGGACCATTTTTAAGCCAGATGCTTCTCCTGCCCCCCCCCCAATTATAGAATATTAATTATTAATATTATTAATATTCGAGATGTAATTATATGATACAATTCATGATACAACATTTATGATGTCATTTCTTTCCACCTTTTTGCTTTTAAAACATTTATGTTGGTAGTCTAGTGGTCAAGACACTGGACCAGCAATCAGAAGGTTGTCAGTTCAAGCCTTACCTCTACTGTTGGGCCCTTGAGCGAGGCCCTTAACCCTGAATTGCTCACACAGACGTGTGCTAAGTAAAAGTCGATTTCCTTTTACTGTTTGTCTTTAGAAAAGCAATAAAGATGAATGATGATCTTATAATCAGTGTTTGAACACCCTTTTATTTCCGGGGTAGGTGAAAACTAAGCCAAACAATGGCACTTTCATATTTTGTGCTAAACTATTTAGGATCGGCGCCCTCTGCTGTTTAAAGAGAGTATCTGTTTGGGAAACTCAGGGATGGATCAGGTTATTGTGAACTTATAAATAATAGATAAATAAATAGAAACGTGTGTAAGTGATTTTTGTTTATTTGTGTGTCACGCAGGTTTCCCGCCGTCTGTGGACGTGCTTGTGTGGAAACACTTTATATTTCTTCAACAACGCGAAGGATTCCCATGTAAGAAACTTCCCTGCTGTTTTTTTTAATTACCCCGCAGTGTAATTTAGCTGCGGATCATCAGGCAGAATTAGAACACCGCCGGCTTTTCAGATTTCTGGCTCCGGCTGGTGTGACGCGGTGTTTTTTTAACCGACGCGGCATCTTTTTATTTTGCAGTATTTAGAGAAACTGGACCTGAGTGGGTTCGTGTCTCTGATCGATGACGGCAGCCGGGACCGAAATCTGGAGGCGGCCAGAATGAATCTGCGCATGAAGGACGGCGAGATCAAACTTACAGTGAGTTTTATATGAACACGGAGTGTGTGTGGCGTGTTCTAATGCTTTTCAAATGTACTATAGAAGACGTGTTCTGGTTTGTTTAGATGTTTTGTTTACTACACGATTCCACACATATATGGAATATATACACGTAAATATAAAGGCTGATTTATCTTCGGAAGTAATTCACCTCCACAACACTAGGGGTCGTCTACGTTTTCTGGCGCTTCTGTTGCGCCGACGTGCGAGAAACATCGTTGCTGTTGATTTGAATCGGATCGATATTGAACAACGAATGATTTTAAATATTTAAACGTACAGGGAGAAACTACTAACTATAAGCGTGCACGCTCCCCCTTGTGGTCTGGATCACTTCGACGTGTAGTTGGAAGGTCAGAACTGCAGTGTTTTTGTTAAAGATGCAAATGACAGAAATGACGTGAATAAGACCCTGATCAAGATAACTCGGGTACGAGGGAGAATATTTATATATTTATATATATATTCTTTTATGCTAATGCAGTTAATGAGGGGAAGGTGGAGGAGGTGCAGACTCGGATGGAAGGTTCGAAATTTGCATATTTGTTCTATCTGGTTCTCTTGATAAGAAATCATAACTGGATCCGTTTGCTTTGGTTGTGTAATGATTGTTTGGTTCTAACATGTTCCAGCCGCTCTTAAAACTTCTAAATAAATAAATCAAGAGGTCCCGACTCGAGTCGACACATTATAATGACGACTAGCTGGACCGGGAACGAACAGCTCAGTAGGTGCTTGTTGTGGTTGTAGGTTGTGGTGAGCGTCCGGAGCCATGCTGACACCGATAGTCGACTGGGGAATCAGCCAGTCAGGGTTGTACTTTCTTAGACGAGGTTCGTTATGCTCTTGCAAACGAAGAAGTCTTGTTTGGGAAAGATGATCAGCACGTTTGCATCATCTGCGAGGATGGATTCATCACCTGAGAGTGGTTTTTATATCTTATATATTCACTATGTCAGCTCACGAAACACTCTGCAGTCGTATCGATCCATCTGTAGTGATCCACGCAGAGAAATCACAGTACAAAGTAAACAAAGGTGGTCGTAATAATGCGACTGCAATAGTAGTTTCGTGCTTAATTTGAGCTTTTTTTTTTCCCAGGCTCCTAATTTGGAGGCACGTGAGTTATGGAAAGGATTTCTGTACTCTGTAGTGGATGTGAGTAAATATCAGGAATTATTTGCTTATTATTTATCAAAGCGTTTTACAAGTTTTGTGTGTGTGTGTGTGTGCATCCACTAAATCACTGCATCTCTCTTGTCCTCAGCTGAAAGTACCAACTACTCTTACCCTGCTGCCCGGGCAACTACATATGCTGAGGGAGGTGGTGGTTAAAGAGAGGCAAAGAAGAAAAGCTCGCTCCCTCTCCAGAGCCCCATCGTCCCCTCTCTCGCTCCCTCTAGTGGGGGAGATTCCAGCGTGAGTACTTTTTCTACCTTCGAATGTACTCACCAGAATAAGAACAGCAGAGGGCACTGTTGTTTCTTCGAACACATCTGGTCGTGTGTGCGCTACATCATTAGCAATAAAATGACATGCATGCTTTAGATCAATTCTGTTAAGTTAAAAACAAAAGTAACATGGACTGCATTGCATTGTGGGTAGAGTATCTCGTTACATCAAGTTTTTGTGGCTGGAACGACACATTAGTAATAATAGTATGAAACAATAATTCCCTAGCACACTGGTGCTGAGATTTGGATCGCAGGTCTTCTGGATGGGACAGACCGGATTAGAGTTTCGTTTGCTGTGTGTTTGTTGTGCAGGTGTTTCCGACCGGTGTCTCGTACAGAAGCTGAAGTTTTGTTAGAGCGCCACCCGGACTGTGGAAACATGCTGCTCAGGCCCGGACGAGACGGGACGTCACTCGCCGTCACCACGCGACAAGACCTCAATGGGTACGGCAAGAGGGGCGGCCGTGACCTGCCGGCCACGTGTGCTCACTACTGCCCCCTGTTGAGTGTTAACAAGTGCGTGTAAATATTTGACTGCACAGATTACAGACGGTTGAATATTTCTGAATGTCTTCTTTCGTAGGTCCGTGTTCAGACACTATCGAGTTACCCAGAAGCCTCAGGGTGGCTACATCATCGACGTGGAAAACCCAGTAAGTCCAGATTCATGGATTTGTCTTGTGTGAACAGGCAGGACAGTGAGACGAGTGTGTGAGGACTCTGGTGTGGAGGGGGGGGCAATAAAGACCCGTCTGTTTCTCACCAGATCCCGTGTCCGACGCTTCATGATGTCATCAATGCTCTGGTGGAGAAGACGGCCGGGACGCTACAGCCGTTCTTACTCGAGGAGCCTTACGAAGAGAATATCAGTACGCCTTTGCTACACACACACACACACACACCGTCATTTTACATTTATAGTTCTGCATTGAGATCATTTGTACTGTGAAGTAATTCACCACTAGAGGGCGTTGAGTTTCCGAGAGCTCTGTGGTGTTTGTGTTTATATTCTGTTTTAGTGACGTTGTAATGTTGCTTTTAAAAGATGGATCATAAACGCTAAGACGCTGGTATATACACAGAGCCACAGAGTGAATACTTTAACTACAAGCGTGTGCACGCCATGGTTTCGATGGTTATAGTGCTCCTCTTTATGGTTTGTGTCATTTTGCCACGTAGTTAGAAAACAAATGGGGCTCTTATTAAATGTAAATAAATTGTCATAAACTGTAGGCAGTTATACGAGTACAAATGTAGCCACACTTTTAGCCACCAGGCTAACTTTTAGCATTGTAAGTGAATCTTTTTTCATGTATGTTATAGTTTATGAGTTTGATGACTTACTGGAATCTTCTCTGCTGCATTCGGCTTTCAGACAGACTCCATGCGTTCATGTTTGATGCTAATATTTCTCTTCATTTTAAAAATGTCTTTAGCGTACATCTCGTCCAACGATGAGAATGGAGAACGAATTCTGCACTGTGCACCCACCAACACTTTCCCAAGAGGACCCTCATTACCCCCAAAAGGTACAAGCTAAGTCCTTTATCAGTGAAAAGTGAAGAGCTTCATTGATGATTACCAATGACCAGAAGGATTGGACCGTGGACTACTCGGCTTGATTGAACATCTTGTTGACTTGTTGTTTACCCTTGTTGTTTATATATGTGTGTGTCCTGAGCAGGAGCAGAGCGATGGACACTAAGGTCACAATCAAAATCCCCCAGCCCGTCCACTAGATCTCTGAGCCCTCCAGGATCACCGTCCAGCCCCATGAGAAGACTAGTACTCGCACCCTCGCCACTCGCACAGAGTAAGTCACAACATTGATCCAGGATGCTTACACTCACACACACACACTGACAAATACACACCAGATCAAGCTCCATCACTGCCAAGTTGCATGCACAACTCTCTTGGTCTCTGATGCTGATGGCATGCAGCATGATCTGGGACTTAAACTAGCTTTATAAGTTGCTGGTTTAAGTACCATAACTACACATCTGTTGGGCTTTTGAGTGGCAGTGTTTTATTTCACTGGACGACTCAGATCCACGTTTATGCTTATTTTATAAGTTTTACAACAATAATTTTATTTTAATCTTCTGTTCACATCAGCTTTCACAGACGAACTGAAACAGAAACTGGAACAGCGACGGACCAGTCAGGATTAACTTCCCTTCTGGTCCTGGGACGATCAGCTGCCCCACCATCAGGCCTTCTGATACCCCCAGTGCCTTGTGATACGAGTCGAGTCGATGCATCAACACTCCGTCTCATTTCTGTGATGTTTCATTATTAAACTGAACAAAACTCTTCCTGCTTTATAAGAATGTTAGAATCAACAACCCGGGAACCTTAAAATGGAATCGGAATTCTTCCTCAAGTTTCTGCATCCTCTACATGCATCACATTTTTATGGTATTTGTAACTAAATCCTTCAACACACAAACATCAAACTACTAAAATGTCTGATGCCGTTCTGAATACATATTTAGTGGGTTTATCCAAATCTTTCCTGTTTGGTGATTTTAGAAGAAAACTGTGCAGTTCTCGCTCTGGCGAGAAACGTGTGTGTGTGTATAGTATTTGTGTAGAGAGTAACTTGTGTTGGTGTGCTCGGTTGACTACTGAACTGTGGTTGTTGTTACTGGGTTGTAAATGTGCATGGTGCTACTGTTTGTATGAGCCGAGTTCATGTGAGTATCATTTTGTTTTTTGTCATATTTATTGGAAGTAAAGGGATGTTTGTTTTTCAAAAAGAGGTGTTTTTTTATTTTAAGTGTCACAAATTTTAATTATCTGTATAATCATTACTAGTTCCAATGCTTTAATGTTCTTTTGGGACACAATTATCCAACACACACACACACACACACACACAATCAATCAATCAATCAATGCACTGGGCAATATCACTAAATTCGGATTGAATAAATAAATAGTACCTAATCACTTTTAGATAAATTAATGTGCAGAACGGAATCATAAGGTTGCCCGTTTGATGCTCATATGCACATTTCTGTTGGTCCCTTGAGCAAGAACCTCAATTCTTAATAGCCTGCAGTGTGTTGAGTTAATTGCTAGTAGCTTTTGGATTAGCTGTTGATTAAAAACTACTAACTGGTGGTGATTAACCAGGTTAAATAAGCAGAATTTTAAGTATTGAAAGTATTAATCAGGAAAACCTCTCATAAGATAATTTGTGTGTCACAGCTAACAAGCTAATTTATCTCAATTTACCTCTGGACTTCAACTATATTCCTTAAATATGATTAAGTCTAGGTTTAGTGCTTTATCTTTATTTATAATAGAGGAAATGATTGTAAAATATATACTATATAGAAGTATTGCATAATACGAATAATAAGAATGCACACATAGCTAACGGGCTAATAAGCCTGAGCATGTTTAGTAGATTAGCATTTTAAATTGTTCATTGTACCTAAAATAATATTCGGTCAAAATCACAAATATCACGAATAATAATAATTAAATATTAATATGGGTTATAATTTGTGTATTATGTTTTTATTTACTTTTGTGTGGTGTTATTTTGCGGGTTACGCCGTCAACTGTATTATAAAGCAGTGGTCGCTAGATGGCGCCAATGTTATAACAAGCTCTATCTTCTAATAAGTAAATGAGAGAATGCTTTTTGTTATATTGTTTTTGTATTTACACGTCTTGTAAACAATATTATATAACTTGAGTTTCTTAAAAAAATTCTTTTAGTAGTTCCCCAGAATGTAATAATTTTTTTTTATTTCTGTGAGTGCAAAAACATGTATAGGTGAAAATAGGTGGTCACCAACTACATCTTTTCACCTACACTAGACTAGACTAAGTTTGTGTGCAGATGAACTTTGTGCATGTAGATCCAGACCCTTTCTACAATATTTATTTAAACTTTATGCAACCAGCAGAGGTCTTTATTCAGTCACGATGAGAGTCGATCCAGCTTTTCCCACCCTGTAGGCACCAGATGATCGAGTTTTTAACTCATGAGCACCTGAAAACTTTCTCAACGTTCATAACGGGAAACGAGTATCTAACATTTTTATTATTTGGGTACCTCAACACACAAAAAAAGTGATTTCTAAAAGTGTGTTGACAGAACATAATGCTTTTGGATTTGATGCTGTCCTATGTCGGTAAAGGTGTCCCCTATTTACCCTATTTGCTCTGTAAAACAAAAAGGTTTTCGGTTCTGTATTTGTTTGATTTCAATGTGCAATCCCTTTGTAACCAAAACCAGGTGCTTGTGTGTACAATAAGTCCCCATTAGCACCACTTTATCTCTCTCTCTCTCTCTCTCTCTCTCTCTCTCTCTCTCTCTTTATTTATTTCTTTTCTTTCCGTCCTCCTGGAGTGACGTGTGTGTGTGTGTGTGTGTGTGTACTTGCAGCCTGTTGTAACGTGCCTATTCTCTTCAGTTTCGCAGGCTAAGGAATCTTAGTGTAGCTCATTTTAACACAAGGCCTGAACGGTTTGATTTCCCAGAGCAACAATACAACAAACTGCACGAGTCTCATTCACGCCAGCCTAGAGGACAAACAACAACTTATCCACATGTCCTCGTAGCTCTCGTCCCTCCTTCAGTCTCACTCAGATCTTCCTGTTTTGCTTGGTCAAGTCAAGTTGGATGGTGAATCCAGACCTCGAGAGGAAAGGGAATTTAGATGGTAAGTGTAAAATTCATTGTCCTGAAAACATCTTAACGATGTTCAGCTTAGTTTAACTTAGTGATAATTTACTTATAATTACCTTTACATTTACACATGATTAGACACTATATATCCTAAAACAATAATGATAGTAATTACCTAATACATATATACATAATAAAGTACAGTCTTTTTATTGATTAATTAAGTACAATTCTGGACTAATTCTTGACTTGATAAAATGATTCCCCTACCAAAGTTTCTTCGATACACAAATCACATCAGACACACGACTGGGACAATTTGGTGTATTTAGTTTGTCTTAAGTGAATGTTTTTGGATTGTGAGAGGAAACTGGAGTACCCAAAAGAAAACCCATCCAGACACGGGGAGAACATGCCAACTCTAGACAGAATGCTTCCAGGACGACCAGGGTGACAGTGCTAATACAACAACTTTAATAGAAAAGCAAAAAAGAGCTGCTGTCATGATCATGTGTGATGTTCTAGTGTGTATGGAAAATGCATATTGCATATTTAGGACTGACTTTAGATCAGAATGGTTAATAGGTAAGTAAATAATAAACAATAATGTTATTCTTACTTTACAAAGCATTAAAATGTGTTTTAATAGAATTGATGATTTAAAAGATGGTCCAGTAAATGGGACATTGTCTTTGGTACTCAGGGTCTTGATGGTATTTGCAGAACACATTCTGGGTTTTTTTACATTTCCGGGCTGAAGTAGTCATTATAGAACATGATTACCTGTGTATTCATGTGTGTGTATGCATGTGTGTGTGTGTGTGTGTTGTGCAAGCTGGTGTACAGGGTTTGTACTTGCAGTAACACTTCATCATAATGACGTGTTTATTCCGTGTCTTCATCCCAGACGTCAGCAAAATCCAGTCATCAACACATTTATGTCTTCATCTTTAATTCCTCTGTAATTAATTCATCATATAATAAATCATAATTCTTCATCGTTCCCTAATTTAATCATTTAATCATGTATTGCAAGATCGATACACTTAAAACTTAAAATTGGTGACTAAACAGGAAAGAACCTGAAGGTCATGTAGAGCCACAATAAAAAAGATATTGAAACTGAAGCATGAGGATGTGATTACATGTCAGTTTTTACACTGTTTGTACCCAAAACAACTCCAAAATCATGCAGAATAACAACAACAACAACAACAACACAAGCCGTGATGGCTTAGTCGTTGAGGTACTGGGCTGGAGATCAGAAGGTCGCCGGTTCGGGACCCCACTACCACCGAGTCGAACCCCTGAGAAACTGCGGTGAACATGCAAACTCTACAGAGAAAGTTCCACGTTCCTCTTATGTTTAATGTTGCATTAAAATGAGAAGTAATAATAATGACAACAACAATAATAATAAATCAATACACAATCTTCATTTTCAAAAATAACTACAAATGTAAAGAGATTTTGTAAAACATTTATAGTACTTTTAATACAGAGGATTGTGATGACTCGATTATTCTTGTCATTTATGATGTCATTCATCGTTTCCTTTGGACATTATTGAATCATCTCTGTGCAGATGTTCAAACTAAAACTCACATCATGTGTCAGAACATCTGTAGGTGATGCACGACTCCACCTTCAGATCCAGAATTAATCTTACAACATAACAGCCAAATAGCATCATTACAAACGACTAAATATGGTGTCAGATACAATATTTACATTAGAAATAAGTTTTTCTCTTGTTAATAAGATTCTGTAGGTTGGAAAAAAGGTTTTCCGCTGTGTGTGTGCATGCGTGCGTGCGTGCGTGCGTGTGTGTGTGATGAGAAGAGAAAGCAGCAGTGCGGTCAGCAGCTACGCTTTTAGGAAGGAAATGTTCACCGTACTGAGAATCATGTCACCATCTCACTTCTTTATCTCAGCACAGCATCGTTTCTGTTTTATTTCAGTTCTATTGTAACTTACATTCATTTCCATCAAGTGAAATAATAAAAATAAACACTCATAAGTATTTACAGTTTGGCTGGTTGAGGTCATTAAAGATTGACATTTCTCTCGGACTGACTGTTACACTTTAGACCGTCCAGTCCTGGTCCTGGTTCTGGTCCTGGTCCTGTGTATCCGGCCTTGACCTTAAATTTACCAGCTTCACTTCTGGCTTACAAAAAGTTATTACAAAAGATTATTAGTGTTGAGAATTAAGATCCAGTTACAAGCATTAACAGTCCTGCTGTATCGAGAACAGCAAGGTTGTGAGTTTATGACTTCAAGAAAGTCACATTTACAGACTTTTACTGACTCTAAAAGTCACTTTTCGGGTCTTTTATTGACTCTAAAAGTCACTTTTCGGGTCTTTTATTGACTCTAAAAGTCACTTTTAGGGTGTGTACTGATTAAAAATCTCCATTATCTTATTATTATACTTCTTTCACTCTTGTAATTCTTGTAATTCTTTCGTGGTTCATTTTTTTGAGATAATAAATCAGATATTCGATTGAAGTCCGTCAGATTTCCGTTTGACGTGTGAAGTGCATTTTGTTGTTTTGTGATTTCTACAATCGATGGTAAATTATGCGTCTCTACACACCTGATCTTTTTCAGTGAAATCTGATTGTTGTAGTGAATCTGTAAACACAATATTGGCAAAATACAACAATAATTATTCCCCCTGGAGATGCTCGTTCATGCATAAGTGTTTTCATCTGTGGTGTTTATTCATTCACAGCAGCTCTTTTTTATAAGAATAACACATTTAAAAACCACGATGTTCAGATTCTCGCACTTATGCTTTAATGCTTTAAATATTTTATTCTTTAATGACTTTTATGCTTTAATGACTATTTTAAAAAGCCGTTTCGATCTCGTCATTAAACATGTTGCTTGAACACGCAAGAGGAAAAAAGAAAGTTATTTATTTATATATATTGCAAATAAGATCTGGATCTGTGTGTTTTACTCTGATGTACCGTGTGTGTGTGTGTGTGTGTGTGTGTGTGTGTGTGTGTGTGTGTGTGTGTGTGT
>JAOUQU010426202.1:0-10459 GCA_028566735.1 Ammoglanis amapaensis
GAACTGTGTAGATGAATAGCAATAGTTAAGATATATTCCATGAATACACCACACAAATGTGTTACTACCATACTGAATCTATTACTCCTGTGAATTTGCAAGTGACAAACAGATGCAAGAGATAATTTAATATGATCTGAGAAGGTTGCCGACCTGACGAACTGAAAATGTGTTAACAGCTACACAGTACTGCAATGATGTAAGTGAACAGAAAAGATGTAAGCAGCTATGATTCTGGCAGTTTAAACAGCTGCTTTAGATGAGGTCATTGCACAATAGACGCCACTTTACACATATTTTACTTACCACCCAGCCTTCCAATGACAGTTCAAGGGGAGTAACTAATCTAAAATTTTAGTCATGAACATGCTTAGTTACACACAGAAACACATTCTAAAATAGAGATCAAACTATTTTACCTTACAGCAATCCAAAGTGGCCGGCTTCTTTTTTTTTGAATCTTACGATTCATTCTAGCAGTATCGTACCAGTGAGCAGATACCACATGCCAGCCTCCACAGGCAGGCAGATAAGCATCAAATTGCTTTGTGCAAGGGTAGAATTCAATGCATCATATTTCATATGATAGAAAATGGGAATATTGTGTGTGTGTGTGTGTGTGTGTGTGTGTGTGTGTGTGTGTGTGTGTGTGTGTGTGTTGATTTGAGTTTTCATTTTTTCAGGACATGAAAAGTATTATAAAAAGCAAATGGCCTATGTTTGTCACAATCTCACACTTATATAATCAATTTGAACAAACAGTTGAGAAATTATGTACATTATCACAAGTTAAAGAAATACAGTGTGATGGGTAATTCTTAAAACAGTACAGACTTGGGGAGAACATACAAACAACAAAGAAAGAACCAGGTCAGGACCAACCCACCTGGCAATTGAAGCCAAAACTTCAAGGGAACAGATACAGCCAATTAGCCACCAGGCTGTCCTAAATAAGGTTATTCAACAGACAATCTCTACAGGTATAAGTCTTTTTTTACTCTTAAATAGACTTTTTACAAAACATATAGTTTCTTGCTAATTTATTCGTCAAAAAATCACAAAGCTGAGTTGTTAGAGATAATTAAGTCACATAATAATTGTAATTACTATTTTTGTAAGACTGAGTAAAACCAACACAAATGTTAAATCAACATGGCTATGTATAAGTTATTTTATTGTAACATTTATTTGATAATTTACTGATTTTTTGATTTCCTTTATTTAATTTTACCACCACTAGGATCACAAATCTGTGTTTTCCATGCTCTCTTTAAATACATGTGGCTTTCTGTAAAAAGTTTGCACTTCGGGCACTTTGCTTTCCTATCACAGTCAAATAACAATTAAGTCAGACCCATAGAAGATACAAAATTGTCCTAATTAATGTTAAAGTGAAAACATGTTAAATGAACAAATAAGCAAACATTCTAGTGTTTATTAGATCCTGCTACACATGGGTCGTTGGCTGGGTAGTGACGTCAAATGGTTTGACGGCCTCAGATTCAGGATGTCTTGTAGTCTGTCCTTGTTTGTGTGATAAAGTTACTTAATTGCTAGCTGATAATCTCAGCCTCAATTAACGGATCCTGAATTGAATTGACGGAATAAGCCAGCGGTAAACACTCTTCCATTGGAAATAATATCATCCAGAGGCATGGTTTTGTTCAAACCAGCATACAAGTTTTGCATTCTGCATTGTGAGAAACCCTTTGACGTCATCTACCCAACCGTCACTACATGTATAAAATATGTTAATTATGTAGAATGAAAGTACTATTTATTTGAGAAGTGTTTCTCCAAAATATCAAAGCACCTAGAATTGTGTACATCACAATGAAACAAATGTTGCTAAAGCATTTAGCTTTGATAAAAAATCTAAAGAAAGACGTGTGCACTTGCATTTATTGGTCAGCAAAAGCAACTTTATGCACAATGTTGCAGTATCAAGTGACGGCAAGTGGGATTTGGTGGCCTGTAGAAAGCCTCAAACACTTAGAACCCCTCAATTTTTTTTCACAGTGCATCCATTGCAAAGGTCTTTATGCAAGCAAGACACTTCGGAGGTATATCAGAATATGTCTACAGAATCCCTAAATGAATGAATCAGAGGGAAAACAAGATGCAGTTGCTCCAATGCATGCCATTTGTTCTTCTTGCTGATGTTAACAAAGCATGTTGGAAACGGTGGTTTGTCAAATGAAGGACGATTCAATTTTTGATGTAATCACAAATGACAAATACATATTTCTGTCAGAAAAACAAATGTTTCAACAAACTAAACGCAAGTGCTATGAAATGTGATTAAATTTAAAAAAAAACAGATAACTAGGACATTTGCTTTTGGAGGCAAGAAGGACAACTATGAGGCGTCTTGACAATTTTGTCTTGCCATTAAATCTCCCTCATGTCATCAAAGCATGTGTCACTGGACACTGTGAGGACATGGAGAAATATCAGAATGTGTTGAAGGAAAAATCAGATGCCAAAAACTATGCAAGCTGATGCTAACCAGTGTGGTTCTTTTTAATAGAAGGGGTGGATAAACAGCAAGAACGAAACTAGAGTCATATGTTTGAAGAGAAATATCTCTTATTTGTAATGACCTTAAAGGTCATATGAGAACAAAAAGCTTTATGAACATTTTTAAAGGGTAGAAATTTATGCAAAGAGGGGCAGGAAATTGGTTGTTTTGAGATGGTCAGTTGCATGGAAATCTTCATTGAAAAAAGTGAAATATGTCAGGTACCCAGTGAGAATGTGCACCTTTTTGGCATGTACAAATGCTCTCTCATTTTCTTTTTGGTTCAGAGGCTTTGCGTGAGTGTGCACAATAATGTGGTGCAAGAAATCCAACAGCCCTTTCAAAGTTGCAGAAACAGATTACAACTTTGAAATAGATCAGCCTGCCTCTTTTTGTGGTTAGGATATTAGAAATCATTACCAATCCTAAATGCAGTACTATTACTAATTAGCAAGTCTATTATTGCAATGGAGAGGGGCACTGAAACAAATGGTGTTCAGCTGGATGACATTGTTAGCAACCCAGAAGGTAGTATTTTAAATAGTATTAATAAAATGCTGTAGGAACAAGTCGAGTTGGTAATCTAAGTGATCATAGTGACTACTTTCTATCTATAAGTACAATATGTTGTACAATTTATTTTATCCCTCCATATCATAGCTTTAAGCAGTGTTAATTCAAATTCATTTGAATATTGACATTGGTGAAGCCTAATTAACAGTAGGTCTGTAGTCTGTTTTGTTTTAACTATAATGGCACCTTTTTATTATGTGAGGACATTAATATTGATGGACATCGTCTGTAATTGATTATTGGTCCTAAGAAGTTCTTTTTTTTACTCTTTTTTCAAGCTAACTGATCCTGAATTGGACAATTGGTTAAAAAAAAACTTAGTAAATAAGTGAATAAAAGTCTCAAGTGACTATATATGTGTGTTGATTAAATAAAACAAACAAATGTGGTTGATTTAAGACTGTTTGTTCCTGGAGTAGCTGGGCTAAAATGATACATCTGTATAAATTAAGCCAAAGAGTTAAAAACTGGTTGACTCATTATTGATTATATTTTATGAATTTTACTAAGATTTTAAAAAGTGTATCAAATCAATATCGCTCAACATTCAAGCTGTTGTTAATCTAAGAACAGCTTCATGTGTATATGGATGGCACGGTGACAGTGAGCAGATGCCCTACATTTATGAATGATATATGAAGTAAGATACAAACAGAACAGAAAAAAGCTGTCCGATTTCAAATGCACATAGATACACAGATGGCAACCTTTTTTCATGTTTGCATTCCTGACTCTAAATACTTGGGGTAGTGAATAAAAAGTTAAGGCTTTCTTAACCAATAACTCTTTGTACTGTAAGTCTATGTTAAGGAATACATTGTCATAATAGGCTGCTATAACGCATACAGCACTCACATCAGGGAAAATTTTGCAATGCCGTTCAGACATGTTTTGAATAACTCCAGTATGAACATAAAAAGTATGTATGCAAGTTTAGCTCATCCAATATCGATAACCACTGCAGATTTTGAGTGAGTGAAACCAGTATTTATGTATAGAGGATCATACACTGATTTTTGTGCTGTTCTACTTAATATTACAAAACATTTTTTGTACATAAAGTGGTGTCCTTGCGATATTAACAATCCCACCCATTTAAAAGTCTGATCTTTTCCCAAGTGGAAACTACTAAGCGTGCTAACCCAGGGAGGCCTTGCTGAAATAGAATATTGGACAGTTCAGTGACTTATTGTACTGCTTAATATATTTTTATAAAATATATAATATAAAACATCATAATATCTTTTTGCTACTTGTATTTGTATATTAGGTGGCACTTTGGCTAAGTGGTTAGCACTGTCGCCTCACAGCAAGAAGTCCCGGATTCAGGCCGGGGGCTTCCTGTGTGGAGTTTGCACATTCTCCCCGTGTCAGTGTGGGTTGCCTCCAGGTACTCCGGTTTCCTCCCACAATTCAATAACCAGCATTTGGTTGATCAGAGATGTAAAAATTGTCCTGTAGATTCATAAGATCCTTGTAGTGATACGGTTTGGAGAAAGACCTGGCAACCTACTCCGTAAAAACAATTGCTGAGAAACTCTGGGGACCAGTAGCAGTTCACAAAGGGACCCAAGAGTCGGAAACGACTGGATTTAATTTTGTAAGTGTAACATGAAAAATCAAATGGAAAAGTTCAAGGTGTATAATTTTTTTTTCTTTAGACGATGTATAAAAGTTAAAGAAAGAACAAGAAACACATTTTGCATATGCCTATTTAAACATACATGATCATAAAAGTTAAGCTGTTGCCTAAAGGTAAGTACTGACTGCTAAACCCAGTCACACATCCAAACTGTGCTAATGCTGGGGACACAGTAATATATGCAAAGCTTGTTTTTTTCTCTCCATTGTATAAAAGGTACTATTTTCCAGTGTGGGAGAGTGAAATATTAAATTAGCATATCCTGCATTAGCAAATGCACCAACAGCCATATAAACACACCTACACAATGCTATACACAGCCACGATCATGCCCAATACACATACACATAAAACTAGCAGATATGGCAAATATGTGTACTTGTATGTGCTAACTGCCTATCTGAAAAAAAACATTGAGGTTAAAGCTACAGTTTAGTTGCAAGGTGAAAAAAATTATGATTTAATTAGAATAACTGGCGTTGTATTTTTTTCGATCTGCTACCTACACACAGTAAGAAAATAAATAGTACTTCATTATACATTCGTTTTCGAATGACGTTCCAAATTCAGCTTAAAATAAGAATCATATCATTTATTTTCTTAATTATCAGCATTTGAAGTTGTTTAATTTTATTTTGGCAACTTTCATTAGGAGTTGCCACAATAGATTGTAAACATTATTGACTTGGCTTTTTTAACACAGGATTTTTCTGCCATGAGATCAGCACCTTCATGTGCTAGTTTGAGAATTCTAGTCAAAATTGGCATGCTACATTTTTTGGAGAATGCTGTAGGGCACAGGTAGGTAAAACAACTCAACTTATGAGCACCCTCATTTCACCAGGTCACCAGTTAGTGCTGACTCAAAATCACGCCACGGGTAGAAGGAAAACAATCCTCTAGGCTCCAAGCCGATTCCTTACAGCTATGAGGGCTGGGTGAAGTGGTGTTTCCAAGTGCAGAGTGTGGTGGGGTATGTTATAGTGTATAGGATCTGTGTGCAAATGCATTACTGTCCCACAATGTTTAGGTAAATATGAATACATTCATATAAAAAAATATCAATTACCTAAAATCTTTTACACCAAAATAGAGGCACATGATATACTTCATGAAGTATATCATGAATATTCACTACATGAAATCACAACTAAACTTAATGAGTAATGAGAACTGTTTGCATTGAGATCATAGACCACAGGATGGCTAACAGCAGTATTCTACGACAAGCTTGGCTTAATGTATAATGTTGTTACAAACCATGGGCTGGTAGTTAAAGAATTGGGCTAGTTAGTGATTGGAAAGTTGTCAGTTCTATTCTGAGAATCAACAGGTCATGACGGAAGTGACACCAAGTTAGGCACCAAACCTTTAACTGCTCTCTGGCAGCCGTGGCTAGAGCTGCCAACCACGCCAGACATGCGTTTTCACTGGCTCTGTGTTTACTAGTGTGTTTAAATGTTTTTCACTGAATGGCTTGGAATTTTTCGGAATAATTCCTAAATGCATAAAATCAAAGTGCTGAAAGTGTGTTCTAAATTCTAAATAATAGGTTGTAGTAGAGGCTGTGTTTTTTAGTGTAATTTTCCATCCTAAAGTGAAAGATAAAATATGTGGTGTTGGTAAAAAGAAATCTAAAGTGCCCATGTCTTTGTGGACCTTACATTATCTATAAATACAATTTATTAAACAGCTCAACAATGGATTTTCTATGCTGTTACCGCAAAGGACAAGACAATCTTCAAAAATACCTGCTAGCAATGAGTGTAGCTGAACTCTAATATAAGAGGGTTGTTCTCATATCCTTATTCATACACCATATTGTACTTTAGTAGTTTATAGTTTACATTTAGTCTGCAATGGGACCACAAAATTGCTTATGCTTGCTGAACTCAAACATTTCATTAATAATTTGTTTTATAAACATAACTTTAGTTTCATTTTAAGTTTGAAACATACAGTTTGGCTTGATTTTGAGCTAGGTATGGTAAAACTAAAGATTAAATTAGCATAAACTACATTAGTAAATGCACCTAGTCGGCATGTGTGATGTATGAGAGTGCTTATGCGGCCCGAAGGGTGCTTAGAGGAAAGAAACAAGCTCTGTAAAGGCAGACACAGAACAGCATGGCTCATATTGACCTGTTGAGATTACATAAAATGGATTACTCACCTTTGAGAGAAGTAATGACAATAAAATTAATTTTTTGGGTTATAAATATAGCCCTGAATCAAACTGAAAGGGTTAAATAAAGATAATATATAATAATAAAATATGAATGAATGAAACATATAATGAAAGTAATGTGTATATGAGAAAATATTTTTCATTTTTTTTTGAAGCAGTGACTATGAATTAAGCTTTAAAATAAATGGCAATGATCAGAGAATAAACAATGTAATATTTGAAAATATTTTTCTCAAATTTAATATATTTCTCCAACAGTGCATATTATAATTACCCAATTTAAGGATTAAAAAGAGGGAAAATTCTAAAAGTGCAAAGACACAATTAAGCTTCATAAGATGTCACTGCATCAAACAAGAGCTTATTCAACCACATGGGCAAGATATTATTTTGGCAAACATTTATCAAGCCTACACTATAGGGTTACATGCACAGATGTGTATATCCACCTGTTGTTATAATGTTATAACCACCTACAAATAGGGATACAATTGTATAAAAAAATAATGACAATGATTTTCATGACCAAAACAATCATGATTATCTTTATTATAACTATTTTGTCAAATCTGATCAAAAGCAACTAGATACCAATACACAAACTGAAACGTTTTTTTCTTATATGTAGCCCGCAGTGGCTGCTGAGCCAAACATCAGCTCATAGCACCACAGGTCTTACAGCGCGTCTAACAGCTAGCTCTTAAATAATAGACCTGGCAATCAGCGTAGAACGCCTTTAGCTGCATGATGAAATGTGGAGTGTGTCTCAGCTATCGGTGCGACACCGTCTTCCCTGCTTAATGCCCGTTGGTGATAACTCATGTGCACTGCACTGGCGGTACCAACGTATGCTGTGATTTTCCAGTTAAGACCTGAGTGTAATGTCACGGTGCGGATAGAGCACAGTTTCATTTCAGTTTGATCCCTGCCATAGGACGACTCAGTTAGCCTGCGACTTAGGCTAAAGCCAGTCTGCTCAGCTTCCACTGCTGCCCTCATATGGATTTGGTCAGCACCTTTGGTGCAGTGTTAACCGCTTGGCTTGGGATGCTGGAGACTCAGGTTTGAGACTGGTGATTCCCTTTTCATTGATTTGCTTTTATATCATTTTCTTTTTTCAATTTTCAGACCTGGAGCTCTAACAGTACAGAAACCAGTTCCTTACCTTCAACCGTGCTTATTTTTAGTTAGTTTATTTTGCCACAGTAAGAACCAGCATTTTTTCCCCTTTGCAATACTTTGTTTATGTTGTTAAGACAATACAGGAGCTTGAACAGATGGAATCGGGAACATAACATGATAGACATTGGGAATAAGTAAAAACCACAACCAAGGGAGACAGATAGACTTGGATATAGAAACAGGGAAATAAAGATGGGAACTAAAAGCAGCTGCTAGTGCTGGCCTAAATCTGGGGCTACAGTACTGAATCAAAGACTGGCAGTCAGATGATCTAAGCCAGCTATTGAAAAGACAGAGACTGGGAATAAGCTGTGACAGTGTTATGACTGGGACTCTCATAGTGATCTTCCAGAGGACTTCAGAGAATACACATCATACAAATAAGAACAAAATGGCATGAGCTAGGGGAAAGGTACTGGGCAACATCAGAGCATGGAAACTGATTTGACTTGAAACTTGAAAAAACATCAGATGTTAGTTTGGTAGATTAAAAATTAAAAGCAGGGTTCAGAGTTTGATGCAATATATATATACATTATGAATAATAATTATGCTCCCTTCATCTTTTCCAATGCAAAATCACATGCTGCAGACAATACAAAGGCATGACAGTGATAAAAGCTTCTGGATGAACTTGTCTGTAGTCTTGTTTCCCCAATAGAAAAATGTGGAGAATTAGGTTTTTGTTGACAAAAATGACAATTGTTTTTAAAGTGTTAGAAATAAGACAAAATAAAAGCTGAAACAAAAATGTGTTTTGTGCCAAAATATGTATATATGTGGGATAAAAATTAATAGAAACATTACAAAGTGATAAATCCCAATTTTTAGGACAATAAAATTTATTTTATATTTAACTAAATACACATAGAACTTTGGAAATTATTTGGAATGATCATCTCACAAAAACAAACACCTGCTGTCTGTTAAACGCTACTTGAGATTGTTGGCAGCAAACCCTTAAGAGTTTGGCAAGGAAAGAAAGATGACAACATTAAAGAGAACCTGATACCCACTGTTAAGTATAGTGGAGAGTCTGTGAAGTTTGTATCTGCCAGGAATCAAATGCTTTGTCATCTGAGCTGTCAGCAGCATAATGCTTTGGATTTTTGTGTGTATCTGTACAAAACTTTCATTCACTGAACACAAACTAAAAGCTTCGTCATTCTTATAAAAAAAAATGCGGGGTGAGTTAATAAAATAAAGCCCAAGCATTGAAGGTGAGATTTAGTTTGTGAGTGTTAGTGTACTCTAGTGTAATTTTCTGATGCTAGAATCAATTATATAAATCTATTAATTAAACAGATATATTATGAAATAGGAGCTTGGGACCGGTACTGGGGCCCAAATTTAAATCTCACATGTGCCATTGAGCTATCAATTCTGAGTATCTTACTCAGAATCAGCCTTTACACAGATACAATACGTTTGACTTTAGTTGCACATACACAGTGCACAAAAAGTACAACACTTAACGTCAAGCAAATACACACCATTTTCTCACAAAATTTTAGATAACCATCCTTTTAAAATGGTTAGGAATAGTTGTATGTAAGGCTGTAAGATAAGACGAAGATAAATCCCAATATGAGCGAAACCTGAAGTATAGAAGATCTATGGAAATTTTGTATTGAGAATTGCTCTTAGATTTACTTGCTCTATTTTTTCATTCTCATCCATCATTTTAGGGGAAACCTACATGCCACTACATTGGTGACAGAAGGCTGCATGTTGAACTGTATGCAGAATTGTCAGAACTGTGAATTAATCTATTAATTTATATTGAATGTTAATATAAGCAAGGCACTCAGTACCGAAAATAGATGTACAATACAATATGGGCTACATTATGAACAAAAAATAAAAAATAAAATAACATTTAAAAAACATTTTACTAGGTGCACATTTAAAATTGCATATGTGGAAAATGAAGTTGCACTTTGTTATGTACGGTGAAAAAACTGACTAACATCTTCTTTTCTCCATCCAACTGCACTGGTTCAAATTGTTTTTTGGGAGATAGTCACCCCTCTTAATAAATATATTTAGACTCTTCATATCTGCAGTAGAGATGCTGCGACCACGGCATGCCATTTCATGAAAACTTCTGATGCCTACTCTATAAAAAAGGCAGTGCATACTTTACCTAATCTTGAACACTTCCTATGACAATGTGCAGTAGTGTTAAGTAAGCAGTCAAACTCATAAATATCTAAGTGTGTGGATAAAAAATAAGAGACAACTTTATGATGTTCATTGCTTGGATGTTCACTAATGAAGTGTACAGTCATGGCCAAAAGTTTTGAGAATGACACAAATATTATATTTTGACATGATCTGTTTTTATGTGTGT
>JAOUQU010426213.1:0-10458 GCA_028566735.1 Ammoglanis amapaensis
ACCACTTACTGGTGGTTGTCGTCAGGAAGGGCATCCGGACGGAAAACTCTGCTCCAAACATTAACATCCTACCCCAGCAACTGGGAAAACGGACAATAAACGAATAGATAGAGAGACAGTATTTGTTAGGAGGGCCAGGTGACACATATATAAATACCCAGACTGTGGGTAAAATGGGAGTATTTGGCCGGAATGAGCAAAGATATGTTAAAGAAAAAAAGTCACCAAATTTCATCAATTAAGCACAGGGGTGCATAAATCATGTTTTGACACTATGAACATTTCACATGTAAAGGAAGTGCATTCCAGTTAATTCTGGATACAAAAATAAAATCATGTGTACAAAAAAATTTAAAACTAAAATCTGATGGGTCATTGAGCAAGACCCTTAACCATGTCTGCTCCTGTGATAATGTGATAATAATGCAAAAAAAATTATACCTTTATTCTAAACTGCATTGTTTTTTTTTTTTAAGATAATCTAACTAAACTAAAGAACTAAAGAAAATAGGCTACAAAAAGGTTTATTGCCAAAACTACAAACTATAAAGGTTTAATTAAATATTAAAAATAATTAATATATTCTCAACCTCAACATGGGTATAGCTGTTAGTCAGTGTAGTACATAATAATAGATTTATTTTGTGAGTAGCAATGATTTCTGGTTGGTGATGGCTGGGTAGAAAGGGGTTAATAAACTATAAATGTGAACTAGTTTATTTAAATTAGTTTTAACAAAACTTTGAACTAGTTCATTTTAAATGTGAACTGGGTACAACACTGTATGGTATAATCTTGATTTCCATGTTCTAATAGTCACTGTACATTACTGAGTTCATAATAGCTTAGCTTTAATAAAACTTGTGAATTGTCGTTATCTGGATTTGTCCCTGCAAACCAACTGTGTTTAGTCCATTTGTTAGCATGAGTTAGCATACGCATAGGAATTAGCAATGAATTAGAATAGTTTATCATTAGCACTAGCCCAGCATTAGTATCAATATTAACATTCATATTGTACGTTGTGAATCCGAATGTCATGTCTGTCTCGTTTCTTGACTTATTTAACTTAGTTTGCGACACTTAAATCTTTGAACATGCATCTTATTAAGGTAGATGTAACTGTATTGGTACCAAAATTATATATATATCCATAATTTTTTAATATTTTGTTCTAATTTAACAGGTTAATTCTTTAAAATGTAAATCCTTTCTGCTCATAATACTGTCTGAAAAGTCTAAACCTATTATATCCAAATCTACAATGTGATTAACCTGGTAGCAGATAGTGAAAAAGCAGTCCTTTGATTAAATAAGGGGAAAAAAACTTTGGAAGCATCCAAACCCAAAACAGATGCTTATGCATGAGTTATTTTATATCATATTTATTATTCAATGAAGTATAGTGTCTCAAAAGTAAAGAAACACTAATATTAAAAAATTGTTTGATTGATTGATTGCCAGAAATCAATGATAGGCTACAGTTTTATACATAAGCTGTGGGGGAAGGTGGAACATGTTAGACAGGTCAGATCACTTTCTGCCAAATTGAATTTAAAATAAAATTTATATTGGTGTTAATGTGGGCATCCCTATGTGGTAAAGCTTCAGCGTCTTAAAAGTCAATACACTTTATGTAAACCATTAACAAATCAAATGAGCAAAAACAAACAGTGAATAGATAGAAGAGCAGCCAGAGATGAATCTCTACGTTGAAAGCACACTAGGGCCGCCATTTGAAAGAGATTTTTATTGTATTGTAGTCATTTCCTATTTATGGTTGCAATTCCTCTGTCAGCTAAAGTACTTCCATGATGGATGAGAAGAGAACATATACTTTACCTTTTTTGTAACCTAGCCTAGGTCTTGTGACATATAAATAAAAATATGTGACAAACATTTATTGCTGGTATAAAGGCTGGGGCCAGTGACCTTACTTGCCATTTGCAAGCCTGTGGCTCTACTTGGCCAGAGATTTTGTGAAATCAAGCGAGCAAGCGGTTAGCAGAGGTCACTGGGAAATCCATGGTATATCTTTAAATAAAAACAACAAACAGAAGCATTAAAGTCAAGTTAAAAAGGTACTCAGGAAGATTTACTTAGAAAGTTGATTAAGAGTAAACAGCATTCAAAATAGAAGCTTTTTGACTCTGGAACCCTTAATTATTACAGCAGAACTACAAAGGGACTTTCACTGGACATCAGCACCCACCTCAATCATCAAACCTGAGTAATCGGAGAAGAAAGCAATGACAAATTAAATCCCTGATCACCAGAAGTTTCTACCACCAAGAACCCCAAAGCTGTGCTCCTTGGTCTATTTTTGGGGTGGACAGACCCAGTACTGGAGATCAGAAATGAGAAGCAGCCAGAAGCAAACATGCAATGCCAGGAAATCTGACAAACATGAGGGCACCAGACTGTCTAGACCCCAGACATCCAAGATTGGAGCCAAACACCTTTAGTTTGTTACTTGACATTTGTACAAATACAAATATCAGTTAAATACTTCCTAAGTTTTACGAATTTAACAAATTTGACATGAAATATGTTGTTTTTTGTAAGCAGAACAAGTAAACCAAGTAAATCAGACATGACTTCATAACATGATGTCAAATGAATGCCATGAAATCTAAAAAGAAAATCAGCAAGCCACAACTCAAGTATTTACATGATTATAAGAATAAGTGTGGGGGGAAACAGAGTAAATTAATTAACCTTTTAAAACTGTAAACAGGTCAGTCAATAAAATGTATACAGTTACTTAAAATAAATCAATTTAAAAATTGATACAGTAGACTTTGAAGCAAACACACAGAACTCACATGCACAGATTGGGTTGCATTGCCCAATGTGACCAAGTCCCATTATTCTAGGCTTTGTAGAGCCATGCATTGTACCTGCAGTCTCTTTTGTTATGTTAGCGGTGATGAGGCTGCATCCTCTCTTTATGCTGACTCAAATGTGTGTGAATGACATGGCCTGATGTGGCTAGATGTCAATGCTGGTGAAAGTCAGCGTTATACACAAAGACAGTGAGAGGAGGCATCTTTAGCAGCATAACAGTGTCGCAGCATTGCTGAAATCTGAAATTAGATTGACTAAAGAGTTTTAACAATATTAGAGGGATAAACAACAGAAACTTTAACCCAGGACAATTCTAACCATGCAGGAGTCACCTGGCTCTATAGGTGTGGATGGAGGATATGTTAGTAATGTGCCTGCTTTCCTCACCAAACTGTGGACACTTGTGGAAGACCCAGATACTAACCATTTCATCTGCTGGAGCAGTGTGAGTAACACTTCCTACTGCTTTAAATATATATAAACTGGTACCAGCTATAAAAAGTACTTGTAGCTGCACTACCATTGTATTGTGTGTCAAAAATTGCTTATATTTGTTCATTTTTAAGCTTGAAGGCATTAACCTATGAAGCCCATTTGAGTAGTGGGATATCCCCTGCCCACCAGCACATCTATGCATTGATGTTTGGCAGGGTGCCAACCTAGAAACCAGAATGGAAAAATAAGTGCATTGTACTGCTGGTCCCAAGGCCAGATAAATACGATGATTGATTCAGGAAGGGTATGTGGCATAAAAAACTGTGCCAAATCAACAAGACCTTACAACTGAATGGGACTAAAGCAGAAGAAGAATGATCAAGAATACAAAAAATGTATTTTCAATAGAACTGTTTTGTTTGGTTGTAATAGTAAAAGTAACTAGAAGTGGGTATTTCTTAAATTTGACCCTCATTGATTTTCCACCAAGGGAAGAGAATCCTTTAAATAAAAGCCTTGGATTTAGGATGCCAAAAGCTGTGATGGTTTGCGATAACAGATTTATATGAACATTTTTATGATACGCAACTATACAGTTTCATGAGTTTTGGTTTTATGAAACTATTACCGAAGGATTATAGGAAAATAAAGATGTTACAAGACTGGGGTACAAAGGAAGCAAAATCAGCAGACTGGCAAAGACCAGTATAATTTGTAATCCTGTCTTATTTTTTAGATTTCAGGAAATATTTGTAGAGGTGTTTTGGGTTTATTTTGAAATGTATTTTTAGCACAATAAAATGCAACCCTCCCAAAGAATGACACAAATATTGAAATTGTGCTGTTTCTCAAAGTAAATTGGATTTGTATTCAGATTCTAAATGTTTATAGGTTAAACGTCTGATGTTGTTCCTAAACTGGAAAAACTGGGAGCTTATTTGTTACCAAAACATGAATGGCCTGGTACATGGTCAAAAAGACATGTAGTAGACTGATTAATTGTACAATTTAGAGATAGATAGAGATAGAGAGTACTTTATTCATCCTCAATGGGAAATTTCAAGTATAACATTATTATTTCAATTATTAACACCACTTGTTTCATACTGTAATAACATAAGCTTGTTTTCTGACATTATGGTTGTCCCCTGTGCATCAGAAAAATATATTATATATGATATGATAATTGATATTATTAATGATACAGAATGTTATAAATGCTTTTTTCAATTGTCCTTTTCTTTCTCTAGACTGGTACAAGTTTTCATGTCTTAGATCAAGGCAGTTTTGCTAAGGAGGTTCTGCCCAAATACTTCAAGCACAACAACATGGCCAGTTTTGTGCGCCAACTTAACATGTGTACGTATATTATATTATATAGCGTGTACAGCGGTGAAACTAATTTATGAATTTAAGAAATGACACTGATGCATTTATTTATTATTATCTATTTGATTCTAATCCATATCACAATACATTGGGACCTAGATTTAACAGAGCTATATTTAACAGATTCAGAATTAATTTACAAAATCAAGTAAACTATATTTAAGTATAAATAAATGTACTTATACCTAAATACCAAGACCAGCATTTTAGATGAATAAAAGGCTTTCTGGTTAATTGCATTGTTCTTGTTTATCATGCTTAATGTTAGCAAGTTCTAGTGAAATGTATCCACCAGCTGTGTTTCAGTATTTATTTATAAGTTGTTATATGTTAGTAATTCACATATAGTATCTATATACCTTGTTCACGTTACATTTTTGCTTTGCTTGTTTATTTTTTCACCACCTTGCATTTTACAGACCAACGCTCCCAATGCTCCCAGCTTTTTGTCTGTCAAACAGAGGTTTGTTTGTATTAGATACACATATTTTGTTCAGACAGATTTTTATTTATCAGATTTATTTAATCATTTACAGTTTCTACTAGTGTAAAGTGCTTTAAGAGAGGTTTATCTACCTTATGCCATATGCAAAAATAATGAGTTCACTTTTGTAAACTAATAAATTAAAATTTAAGTAAGTGAATCTTGATTTAGTCAATATACTCTTTAGATTTATATGAACATGTTCTGCATTTGGCAGACACTCTTATCCAGAGCGACTTACAGAAGTGCTTTCATACTAGTAAACATTACCATACTAACCATCACTGTATATTATTTGAGCATACCGTCAAAAATCTCAGCTGTCTGTTTGTGTTGTTGCTTTCACAAACTCTTTTACAATTCTGTCGATGAAAAACAGAAGTTTAAAATCCTATTCTTTTCCTATTCCTATTCATCACCATTTATTTTACCACTTTCCCCCTATTGATCTCAATCCATACCACAATTTGTCCTACATCTATTGAACTCACCACTTCTATTCATCCTGCCCCTATTTATCCAAGCACTTACTCTAGTCTCCTCCCCCTCTACTCATTTTCCTCTTACCAGTATTCATCCCACTTCCTACCCTTTCCCCTTCTCGGCTCTTCACAATTTTTCTTAAAATCCACCCCATTCCTCAGAACCAATTTATCACACTTTGCTTTGGATGAAGGGGTCTGCTAAAATGTTTACTTAAAATGTTAAAGACTGTTCAGAATGCAACCTGCCTTTCATTTACTAAATCAAAACCACTGTGACCCTGACCAGGCTAATGCAATGACAAACCAAACGAATGGATGTTACATTATATCAGTTTTTGTGCACATATAGATTTCCAATTTCTTGCTTCTTCTTTCTTTTTATTCTGTTTTCATGTGTAGATGGCTTTAGAAAAGTGGTAGATATTGAACAAAGTGGTCTAGTAAAGCCAGAGAGAGATGATACAGAGTTTCAACATCTTTACTTTCTTCAAGGCCATGAGCATCTGCTGGAACACATTAAGCGCAAGGTACGAAAATGCAGTCATCACAGAGGTGCTGGTGGTTAACTTATATAACTATAACCCTAAAGGTGTCAAGTCTTTATTTACAGACAGGGAATCAAAAGGACTTCCAAAAGAAGTTCCACCATCTATGATAGTACCAAAAAAGTCTTGACGCTTCTCTTTCTTGTGCATTAAAAAGTGGTGAGTTTAGTCAAGATTTCCTTAGGGTTCCAAGGGTGGTGGGACATAGTAGGCTTGAGGTACAGTGACGGCTTTAAACACTGATATCAGTAGTTACAAATACCAATAGTTCTGGTTTAGTTTAGTTAAGTGAACAACTAAAGTAAACACTTGAGGTAAAGCAGAGGTGGAGTGTTCACATTTCTAATTTTACCTTATTTTGTACATTGAAGTTCTGCACCAAATATTTTTACAAACAGTGTAGGCTGAGCACAATAACTGATTATACATTAATGGTGTTATTAATGCTTTTGAGGGGAACCAGTGTGTCCCATAAAAATGGTGGTTGTGATGGTGGGGGCTCCATGACTACTAGTAGACCCCCATTTCAAATGTACACACATTTGGTATCTGCTAAAATTCTATCCCACTCAACAGTTGGTGATACATTTAAATGTTTATGCAAGTCATGTAGAATCTAATCTTTAAAGAGAAATGTTTGATATTTTTTAAAAAACTTTGACTGAAAAAAGTCTCTAAAATAAAACTACCTAACAACAAATACAATAAACATTGAGGGTTAGACAATACAGAGCTTTTGGTGTGGAGTTTGCATGTTCTCCTTGTGTCTGTATGGAACCCCTTTGTGTACACCAGTTTCCTCACACAGTCATGCAGTCAGGTTAATTAGAAATACTGAAAATTTTCCACATGGAGGACATGTCCCACCGTAATCCTAAATAGGATTAAGTGCTGGTAAAACCCAGGTGATGGATGAACATATTTGTTTTTTCACAGGTATCCATAGTGAAAAGTGAAGAGACTAAGATCCGACAAGAGGACTTAAGTAAACTTCTGTATGAGGTACAAGTCCTTCGGAACCAGCAAGACAATCAGGAGTGCCAGATGCAAGACATGAAACAGTAAGGTGACTTTTATGCAATACTTTTAAGCAACCTATTATAGTTCTGAGAAAAGAAAAACAACGAATAAATACAGACATAAGAAGTACAAAACAAAAATGGTTTATTTATTAATGAAAATACTGCATCTTGGCGGATCAAATGCCCATCGCAACTCTTAACCTTGGGAGAGCTCTGGGAGCACAGCCTTGAACTCAAAACCCTCGAGTATCAGTATGGGAGCAATATATGGCAACATCGGTCCCCTGGAAAAATCTGAAATGCACAAGAGACGAGAGGCACAAGTGAGACACACTAAGAACGTCAGAAGGTGCCATCGAGGATACTTTTGAATATAGAAAAAACAAATAAAGTTAGCTTTCCCCAACCAGCTAGATACATCTAAGCCCCCTAGCTTGTGCTTTAACCAACATCTGCATGCTTTACCCCACTGTCCATGACAAATATTAACGCTCAATATAAACAACAAACTGAGGGTTGACTCTTGACTGAATACTAGCATAATAATCCAATCGGGGACACACAGCTGAAGGCGTTTGCTACGATCTGTTATGCCAGCAATCTCAGAAACTACCCATTTAACCAGGGTTGCTGGCATCAAAACATTACTTTTTTTGTCATTCAAATACAAAGTTAATTCCAAGTATAACACAAAAGAGTAACACAAAGCAGTAATCGGTACACTACAACAATTATTACAGTAATTCAACATTTACTTCCTCCGCAGATTTTAATATAGAGTAGTTCATCTGTTATATTAAATCACAATGATCCTTGGTTGCTCAATAAACTGTAATCTGTTCACCACTGTTTCTTCCTTGGACCACTTTTGATAGACACTGATCACTGCGGACCGGAAACACTCTAAAAGAGCTGCAGTTTTGAAGATGTTTGGATCTAGCCATGACATTTAGTCACTTATCAAATTCATACCCCAAATTCACTTCATTCTTTTTTCTGACACTAAATTTACATTTAGAGCATTCACTAGATGCCTTTAACCAAAGAGACTTACATTATAGATACAGTATACAGTCTGAGCAATTGAGGGTTAAGTGTCTCAACAGCAGAAACCAACATTGGCGAAGCTTGAACCAACTAAACATCAACTAAACAACAGCTTCATAAAAGATCAACTATAGATATAGAGAGATAGAGAGTACTTTACGAATCTACAAATTTCTTTTATAATATGTACTCGCTGCCTTATATATCCCATGTAAATTCGGTGCCCAAATGCAATAATCATTGTTATTCATTTCACCTATCAGCAGTCATAATGTTATGCCTGGTCAGTAAATGTGTTACTTTTGCATCTCTTTATACATCTTGAAGTACTAATAACTTAATCATTTGTTCTTTCTGTGTAGACAGAATGAAGTACTCTGGCGGGAAGTTGTATCATTAAGGCAACACCATACACAGCAACAAAAAGTGGTTAATAAAGTGAGAAACATCACATGAAACATGAATGATTTGGTTTTTGATGGCTAATGCTGAATCATTGTTATTGTGATAATGGTTGGTGTTAAACAATTCTCTGTCTTTTGGTTTTTCTGTTAGCTTATTCAATTCCTGTTTAGCCAAATACAAGGCAATCCCATGAACACAGTGGGAACGAAGAGGAAATTGTGAGTATCATTTTTGCTTTAAATGTGTATATATAGTTCTTGAATTATCACTTATTATCACATATTAAAAAGGGGCAAACCAAAAATAGAAATTCATCACATGTGGCCCCAATAAACACAGCTTTGGGAATGGCCAGCTCAGCTGACACTGTCCCACCTGGCCTGAATAAAGCTGAATGCTGAATTAGAGCTATTGAGCTCTGTTGCCCTGACATGCACACATACCAACCCATTGAACCACAGCGCATGACCTGATACCCTCTATGAAAAAATGCAGTGTCAGCTAGTGCGGTCTGGAAGAACAGATCAGGTGAGAGGAAGGACAAGGTCTGGAAATACAATGTCAACCTCCCACAAAAAATGTTTTCATCCACTACAGTCTAAAAATGTTTAGATCCAGTGTTAATACGTTGGAGAAAAACGAGCAAGAGATATATAGATAGATATTATTCACATGAATTAAATTTACACTGTATAAGCCATAAGCAGACTAAAACTGTGAATCGTTTAGTACTCTAGTATCACATCGTTTTTGTGTCACAATTCCACGGAGGTCAAAATAGTTCTTTTTTCCTGATACCAAACCAAAAACGGATAGAATTTATGCAAATTTGGAATGGATATAGGAGCAGAGACCCACATAATGTAGCGTAATATGTCTCTTTTAAGTTCATTAAAAGAATCAAACTATTACAAATTGAGTTAACTGAATGTGATTTGGGTAAATTGGGCATTTGGACAGACAAAGCTTCAGTCGTGGAGTAAATAAACCTAGTGGTCAAGCTAAATGAGCTAGGAAAGATCTGTGCTGAGATAGGGGAGTCTTTTGGAGTGATAATAATCTCTGAAGCACTTGATAAATAAGGTGTCATAGTGTGGTCACTTGGAGATAATGAATAGCATGGAATAGATTCTGGCTACACAAAGAATTTTCTGGTCTAATGAGACAAAAATGAAATGGCTGAGACAGAACCACAAATTCTATGTCTGGCTAAAAACTAAACTGCACATCACCATCCTAATGCTATCACTATGATGCAATACTGTAGTCAGGGAGACAGGTAAGAATTAAAAAAAGAGGCCTTGAAGCAAACATTTTACCTTAAGCAAAAGTTCACATTTCAAAGTGTCATCGATGAGAATTATAGTGAGAACATTTGATGGATCACTTAACTCGGGAATCAAACCCGGGACTTTATTATTGTGCTACTGAGCCGCCATGACGACTAGAACTCATCCCTTTTACAGGTGCTATTGATTTACTGTTAAAATATCATTTCAGTCCGAAACTGCCATCTAGTGGATATAGACGGATTTTCAATTATATAAAATAGAATAAAAGATAACAGTCGTTCCTGAGTATATAAATGTTTAAGTCACAGATAAAAACTAGTGGTGGGACTCGATTAAAAATTTTAATCGAGTTAATTACTGGATCTGTAATTAATTAATCGCAAATTAATCGCAATTATTTTGCTACTAAAATTTTGAATGAATGCACGTTTATTCTTAATAACAAACATGTTTATTGCTTTTTTAAATGTTTTTTTATTGTTATTAAATGAACAGATGTGTTGGTGC
>JAOUQU010426223.1:0-10458 GCA_028566735.1 Ammoglanis amapaensis
ATTCATCAATTTTAAGACTAAACGTGATTACACCAAGACATAGGCATTTTTTTACATAGGAAGTAAGATGATTAAGCAAAAATAAATTAGTATGCACAATGTTGTGCAGTTAAATAATGTATCTGAAAAAAATATTAAAGATAGTGGAGACTATTTAATAGTGACTTCATATAATTATAAATGCTGGGGATGTGCTGACAGCCGTTATGCATGATGTCACTTGTGGGATGTGACTGGTGATATTACACTAGGGCATACACTGATCAGGCATAATATTATAACCTGATTTTATGCTGCCAAAACAACCCTTTATGTGAAAAAAACAGTGCAGTATTTTATATTTAATGGTGGATTTGAATAGGATAACGCTTTCCACACACTATACCACTTAGCCAAAGCTCACTGGTAGCAGCCAGCTAATAACACTCTAAGTCACACCGATCTTTACCTATCCAAGAAAATAAATGATCCCTATCTACCTCAGCCTTGCAGCTTACACACCCAACCATCCTAGAATACACCTGGGGTACCTTCTGACCTTCAAAAATGGTGGTGAGCCACCACAGCTAGAAGATAAAGAAACATATCTAAAAGACATGCCAACCTAACTAAAAGGTGCCATCAAAAGTAGGGCAGTCCCAGCTGCAGGTTGTCATCTCTAATTAGTAGACCTACTACTTGTTTGTGGACTATGGAAGTATGTAAGTATTGTTATTGTTAAGTGCTGAATTAAAAAATCAAGGAAAACCAAAGTTCTTTAAAATATGTGATCTAGCATATTCAAAACCATTCATATTCAAAACTATTTAACACTTGTTTTTACCAGGAATAAGACATATATTACCTATACCTTTTCTTCTGGCTACTCCTGCCACAAGCCCCAACAAATCATCTAATTTCTATCCTTATCCTTTCCTAATCAACATCATTCATTGGACTTGCAATATGCCTTTCTTGACTAGGTCGGTATTTTTTTATGCATTCACGTTAGTAATACTTTTATTGATTTTTATTGATTTTATTTATTGATTGAGTTTTTATTTATTTCAGTTTTTTTGAATAATATTTTTGGTAAAGTTTAAATTCAATGATGCTTTTGCATAGTGTATTTGCTTTATGTGTTTGCTACTTATTTGGGTTCTATAAAGCTGCTCAGTACACAATCTGCCAGTATTCATTCTAGTTAAACTGTCTGTCCTTATCAAAATAACCTTTGCAATATCCAATGAGATGCAATTTGTCTTGAGCCCTAATTCTCTGTGTGATTCATGGCCTGATTTTTCTTGCAATGAGGCCATGGGTGAACTGCTCACAGTCAGGAGAAGCCACTATACTGTTAAATTAAAAGTAAGGTGGCTCCCCACAAGATGGCTTTATGAGTATAATATTATGATTGCACCATTTTTAGGATGACTGTTGCTATATTTGAACTTACTTAAGAGTTGGTTAAGTAAATAAATGAAGACTAGAAATTCCACAACGTCAACGATTGTTTAAATAAATTTAATATGAAATCATTTACCCATTACAGAACATAATTATGTTGTCTACTTAAAATGTAAGGCAATGTTTTAAATAAACAAGTCAATTAGCAATTAAGCTCTTTGTGAAGTAAATAGTTTGACTCTGTGAAAGTTTGTAGCTACTATTCTATGCTCTTTATCTTTCTTATGTGTTATGCACAGTTCTTTGCAAAATACCATTCGATTTGGTCAGTATGTATAGTTATTTAAACTGACACCACAGAAGACACTTCAAAATAATCATTTGTTTAAAAAATAATAATGATATAATATGTGGGAGAATGTGTAACATCATTTTACTGTTGTTTACTATTTTCTAAACGTAGATACATTTTTACACAATAGCATTGTACACAAAAAAACAGTCAAGGTTGGCAATAAGGATTCCAATTGGAAATACACTAGACAAAACTAACTAATCCCGAAACACAAGATATAAGTTCATACTAAAATATTCTAAATATTCTAAACATTGTAGGTATTATAGGACAGGACAAAATGAAACTTCACAATTATTATTATGGAAATATAATGTACTGTAGTGTACAAAATCTTCAAAAGAAAGTGTCTAAATCAGTACTCGGATAAGTGTGATCGCTGGTGGCCATGACGAGGTTTTTTTTTTCTCACCACTCCACTTCTCTGGTCTTTCCTTGGGGCTATGAAAGTGGTATTAAGCCAGTCCTAGATATTAGGTATGGCTGATTATTGTAGTGGTTCCTTTTAAATAAAATTGCCCTGCTAACAAATTGACATAGCTTTTCTTGGAATTTAAAATGGCTTTAGTAATGCTGCTTGAGTTTTGTTGAGTTCCTATTTGTTATTTTTCCCTCTGACCACAAAATAGCATGTTCAATGCCATTCAAGTCTATAATCAGTCAAATCTTCCAGTCAATGGATAAAGTCATTTAATTTAAAACACAATTTTAATGTAAAAGCAATTATCCATTGAAGTTTTGGTGTTTGTTGACAAATCTTTGGAGGCTGAAGTAAGTGGGGCCAGAGATGAGATATGAATTACACTGGATAAATAAACTGCTGGTGATGGCTGAAGAACGGGTTGATGGACTAGCAAAGAAAATCCGGCCAATTGTAACTGGGAAGAATGTAGATGCTTGAAAGAATGTAGAATACAGGACAAGGTGGTGTTGAATGATTCATTGTGCCTTGTGACAGGAGCAGCCAAAATATGTGTTATAAGCTGTAACTGATAAAAGAAAGAAAACACGCAGAATACCAGAATGCAGAGAAAAACAAAGTTTTTTTTTCTCAAAGGCAAAAAAAGGACAAAACCCAATTATAATGAAACTGAAAACCAATTATAATTAAATTAGAAAAACAATCATAATTAAATACAAAGTCCAATGGTAATTACATATGCAAGTCAATTGACCATCGGCAACGGTGCTCATGTGGAAGCCAACTAAGTAATTCTTTTTTACTACGATTATGTGTTAGGCCATGTAGTCTTTTATTTTCAAAGAAATAACTGAGACACAGTGGACATCAAACCCACTACTGGGTTAGCTCCTTGAAGGGAGTATTGCGGGCGTGACGCGAGGTACAGAGATGACGAGGTTCGAAGTCAGGTCCTCGAAACCGATAACTCATGCAGATATAAAGCGCCGCTCAGCCACTGCTGCTTGTTAACACACACACACACACACACACACACACGCACACGCACACGCACACACACACACACACGCACACACACAGGATTGAACTTTTATTATTTCTCTTTTTAACTTTTGACATCCAGTGTGGACACAAAGTAAGAAGTCAGTTGGACCGGGAGACAAGTTTCCTGACTGTTCACATGACAATGAAGCTTTAAATCCTTGAATCCTTTCTTGCATTTTATTAAAACATGTATGTGATCCCCAATATTTTTGAAAGTACTCTGCTTGCTATCATAAGGACATAATACCAGCTCTTAAACACAGTGGTGATTATCCGATGCTGCTTTCTTCCACAGGGTTCGAATGACTTGTACAAAAATTGACTGGATCATTGTTTCTGCTGCCTGTAAAATAATCCTGAAGAAGGATGTTGACCTATAAATGCGTAATGTGTAGCTCAAGCTCATAAGACAAGGGTTGCAAGGTGGCTCAGTGGCCCGCACAGTCACCTCACAGTAAGTCCTGGGTTTGATCCCAAGGTTGGGGTGGTCCAGGTACTTTTTATATAGAGTTTTTTCTTTGTATCCTTGTGGGTTTCCTCCGAGTGCACCAATTTCCTACCATAGTCCACCCATGCACACCTGTTGCCATATGGCGGATGATAGATAGATGAATGACTATAATATGAAATGATAATTGATGATGATTACAGTGTTACAAAATGTCATCAACAGAGACACAAAGAGCCTGGAAGAGTCACATAAAGGTAAATTTGTGGGTGTCCGTTGGCCACATCGTACACTGATGACCACTTCACTGTAAACAGTGCCCTGTAGAGCAAGATGATTGATGTCACATTACTCTAGGCACATTTAAAGGCTGTGAGGGGCACCCAAATGTCACATCAGACCATGAAGAATGAAAAAGCAGATGATAAGAGTTGCACTTTGAACACATCACTAATTTTTAAGTAAATACATCAGTTAATTTGCTATTGAAATGCAATTCTCACCAAATTATGCCAAACAATTGATCCGATCCATATTTCAAATATACCAAATAATTGTTGTCTATTAATCAAGCTTTGTGTAATTATGGGAAAATACACAGGAAAAATATTGAACACATGAAGACAGAGAGATGCTAAAAGCCATAAAAGACATGACACCAGCTGAAATCTATCAATAATTAGAAAGCAATCCTGCCACTTTTTGCAAATTAATATCAACAGGTTCAAAAGGTGTTTCATTACTAAGATGCTACACAAGAAACATCTCATTATAAGTAAAACCAGTGAGCTCTCTCAAGTCGTTCATGACCTTATTATTACAAGACATACTGATGGCACTACCCTGCTAAAAACCTTTTTTGCAGGGTAGTTACAGACAAATTTTGAAAACTGTTGAAGATTCCAGTGAGCATTGTTGTTGCTTATTGTTGTCATGTTTTTGTATGAGTGTGATCATTGTAAATTGTTGCTGTAATTGTTACCATAATGGGCTGTGACCAAGATTTATCAGAAGAGGTGCTCAAGAGCCAAAGACCTGGAATCAACCTTCATGGCTTGTATGCACGCTCCACAGTTTTCTTACTACTCTGTGGGATCCCCTGCTAAGTAAATGCCAGACCTGTCAACATCTACCTATTTGCCATTTCTGACCTTTATTTTATTCGTTTTTATTATCTGATCAGACCCTTATTTATTAGCCTATCACCAATTATCCTGTGAACCAATAGCATTTCATTGAAATAATACATTAATTGTCATATTCAATGTGTCAGGATCAACAAGAACACATTCTGATCAATCATCCTGAACTCTGGCTCCCTTCAGGCTGTGAGCTTAGCTTACTACTGTCCACACTGATGACCTTCGACTGCAAAGATTAGTTCAAGAACCTCATGGTCAAGTTCACGGCTGAAACAGTGGAGGTTGGGCTTATCACCCATGGAGATGTTGGCAGGAGGTGGATGACCTAAGATGTTGGTGCAACCTCGTCAATAATGTTAGAAAGACCAAAGAGATGGTTATGGATTTTTTAGGTATAACTGATGGCATGCTTACCTGGTGTACCAACACCACAGTTGTCTAAAAGATAGCCCATCAATGGCTTTATTTCTTGAGAATGCTGAAGGGGGTATGTCTTCACTACGACATCCTCAGGTCCTTCTTCAGCCATATGGTGGCGCACTGACCACCTGCCTCACTATGTAGTATGCAGGTTGCATTTTGGCAGAGAAGAGGCACAGATGACTAGAGTGACATTTATATAAACAGATGTAAAGAAATGTAAGAAAAGAGACAGCTGCATCATCCTTGCACACACACACACACACACACACACACACACACACACACACACACACACACACACACACACACACGTCACACAGACTTTTTGGAAAGAGCCTGCGCTACTTCTAAACAAAATCATCTAGACTAAAACAGTTTTGACCCAGACGCATTGAGACTGCTGAACTGTTCAAATTGGACAGACTCTGCCATAGTCTGTGCTGAGATTTATAAGATGTCTTTTATGAAGTGTGTATCAAAGCTTGCTTCGTTAATGGCGAGTGAAGTCACTAATGACATCCGAAACCTTGCTGGTTCTGAACGTGATTCAAGTGTTGGATTAATTTCTGAACTAATATAAAGAGCAAATCCCTGTGGGGAGACAAAAAAAAAACATTTTGAAAAAAAGAGAAATGAAAAGTAAGAAATGAGAAATCAAATGAGCTCAGTACTGTAGAATATGTTGTTTTCTAAAAAAAAAAATAGTAAATACATTTTAATAGTTAATCCAGGTATTCATAAGCACGATCCCAGATTTAAAAAACACTTCTATAATCTAAACATCTCTCTATCTATTCGTTTATCGTCCGTTTTCCCAGTTCCTGGGATAGGACGTTAATGTTTGGAGCAGAGTTTTCCGTCCGGATGCTCTTCCTGACAACAACCACCAGTAAGTGGTGGGAACTTGTGAGACTACTGGACAATTTCACACCTAGTGCATGTTTTTGGACTGTGGGAGGAAACCGGAGTGCCCGGAGGAAACCCATGCTGACACGAGGATAATATGCAAACTCCACACAGAAAGTCCCCAGCCCGACCGGGGGATCGAACCCGGGACTTCTTGCTGTGAGGCAACAGTGCTAACCACTCAGTCACCGTGCCGCCAATCTAAACATTTCATATTGATCTTTTTTTTTTATTATTATTTAAGCATTGACTTGGCAGTGCCGGCACAGTGCTTGGCAGTGTTTGGCAGTGCAAGCCTTAAGTTTTTTGTTATTTGCATTTTATTGTCTGTATATTATAGACAGATAGCAACAGCTTCGAACAAATTCGGTGTGTTTGTAAACATACTTACGTAAGTTTAAAAAAACTGATACAAAAATGTAATAAATATCTTTTCAACCCCATTATTAGTTATATATGACCCTATTTTGGAATATATTGCAGGCCTCAAATGTAGGAAAAGAAGCTTATTAACAAAGTAAATGACGTTGCGCATATAAAACAGGACAAAAATTGGCTTCAAACTATCTACACTTAAATGGAAGACCAAAAAAATGGAAAGATTTACCTACAGTCCTAACAATTTCTGATTTGTGGTTGTACATTTATATTGGTAACTGGATAAAAGATAAAAAAAAACACTGTTAATATATATTATCTTGTCTATAAAGTGCATTTTGCATATTATTCCAAAATGCAACGTGAAAATAAAATCCATAAAATAAGAGAAATAAAAAGATTGCAAAGCTGGTGAGATGGTGATCAATATTTCGTTTAACTCGAAAGCTTACAAAGGCTATTCCGTGGCTATTGACTAGACTAATTTTAGCCTGTCTGTGGAAAATCTGATTATCATCACATAGCGCCGATGCCCAACATCCAAGAAAAGCTTGAAGATGCAGCACATGATTATGTTCTGTGAAAGGATATTTTTCTGTTGCAATTTTAAGCAATTACAGCTTTTAATAAGTGTATTTGTGTTGTTGTCCTTTAAGTCAAATGCTGGCAGACATATTTCTTTAATAATGTCATGCTCTATCAGTTCTGTGTTTTCCTGACCACTTGTTTCTCACCAGTGTCAGTGCAAAACAATCCATATCCAGTGAGATCTTTCATACTGGAGACTCACCGCTCTTATCTAGTGTGTGCGACCATATTAAAGAAGATTTCTGTCTCAAACTCAACCTCTCTGTGTATGCTTATGTACCACACCCCTGTCACTCCGATCATGTATTGGAGGTGAATTTAATATAGTTTATAGGCAATGACTAATGAACATTAGCCGATAATGCTACTGATTCCCAGCAGAACTTTATTGCTCCAGACATGAGTCGTTGATGATCATTTTGCAGATGCTATTTGAATAGATTCTCACTTAGCTGATTTATTATTATTTTGAATTCCATGCTCAACATGATTTTATTACTTACAATTTATGATTAGTTAATGTGTTCCTGTTTGGTGTTAGCTTTGATGTTATCAATTTTATTTTGTTGTAGGAATTGGACATAATGTTTTGCACACTGACAATGACAGAAAGCATAATCGGGAAAGCATGCAAACTCCAGACAGAAAGGACTTGCACCATGCTATCTGGGGATTTAACCCAGGATCTTCTTGCAGTGAAGTGAAAGTACTAACCACTTAGGCACTGTGCTTTCGAATGTTAGCTAAGCTTAGGTTTCTTGTTTTGAAATCGCCCTATAACCTGTTTTGTTTGATAATACATGTAAATGTTTAAACGTTCAAATCTAGAAAATTATTGTCACAATATACAAAACATAAGTGCGGGTATATCATGCTAAAATTTATTTATTTTAACAAATAAATAATAATTATAATAAACTAATAAGTCTAATAATGGTAAACAGAGCTAAACAGACAGTAGTTTCTGAGGAGAATTCCAAAACCTGCAATAAAGACACTTTTCTGATCACCAAAATGTATACAACTCCAGCAGAAATTAGTAATTCTTCAGGCCTTAGTACATGTTAACCAATGATGTGTGTGGCAAACATTAGCCAATTGTATCTTTGTGCCAGCAGCTGGTAACAGAACTGAAATACTACTGCCTCACCCATTGACAAGGTTATTATTTAAAATGACTTTGAGATTATCCATCATTCCAGCTTTACAATTACACACAAGACACAGTAGCTAAACTGGTGCATTTGAACAGTACTTGGATACATTATGTAAAACTATTTTGTTTTAAGTTTAAAACTGTATTTCCTAAGTCAAATTTCCCTGTTCAGCATTGTCATACATGTAAATGACATTTTCTGTGTAAACATTAAGCTTAAATAATAAAGTGTTTTTATTTACAATAAGCCTTTTAGCTGCTCCCATTAGGGTCACCATAGCTGGTCTGCCTTATTAATTTGGTATGTTTTTTTAACACTTGATGTGCTTCCTAATGCAACCCTCCTATTCATCTCTGCTTGGGAGCGACAATACAGTGCACAGTTGTATGCATCCTGGAGGCTAAAATGGCACCCATCCAACCGGTGGCAAAGCCGAGTTTCAAATCAGGGAGCTTAGATTCTCAGCATGTGCTGATGTGCTAGCTGAAAATCCATGTACTCCATCTAAAAAGCTTTTATACATAAAGATCCAAATTATGATTTAGAGAACTTGAGTACAAAATCAAAAACCCAAATAAAGACAGTCAGCCTGGGGAAAGGTTTCTTAACAAACATCTTACTTTAAACCATTTCTAAAATCCAAATAGGTTTTTTCTATTTAACCTAGATTTCATTTTGCGCCTTTATCTTATATTATTTAACTAAAAAGAATGCATTGCCTTTACTTATTCTATTTAGTTTGTGCAGTGTTATTGGTTAAGGTAACAGCCACAATTAATCTTTAATTAAACAGAACAATGGCAGTTCAGCAGTAGATGCTTGTGGCAGGTTAAAGTAGGCTCTGTGTCCTAATGCAGATTTTAGCCTACAATTTCAAAAAGAAAAAAATATGGAAATTGGGACAGGCAAGTTTTATACTTCAAAATATGGAAAACACACGCAAAGTTAAGACAAGGTATCCTTTTGTTTGAACTGCCATGTGCATCACTTAAGAGTAATGTTCTTGGGGCTATAAGAGATACATTCATAAGCTCTTCATGTCAGCTGACATAAATCTGTCAGGTATTAACCTAAAATATAAGCTATAATTTACATCATTCATTTTGGGCGGAAAACATTTTAAAATATTTAAATGGTGTTTATAGAAATGAATTTACTGAAAAGTTATTTTGAAACCAAGGTAATTGAATATTAGTGCTGGATCGTACTCAGTGGGGTTCCTGGCACAGAAATGCAGATAAGGATCAAATGGGTTAGAACAAATGGAAACCAGAACATGAGTGACATTAGAACTCATACAACTGATATAATATATAATCATTCTGTAGGAATTTTTTTTAACAATATACAATTGTCCTTTAGCAGGATCATCCAGATAAATGTAGATACTCTGGATGTAAAGAGACAACTGAAATCCCAATTTAAGCCATCAGGCATCAATAAGCACCAGCCCCATAGTGATTGAAATATATTTTTTTTATTATGGTGGTAAATGTTAGTTGCACCATACCGCCCTGTGGGTATATTTGAAAATTTAAATATTTAAATATTTCCTACAATGCAATTTTGCAATTTAAATCAGACATTATTTAGAAATTTTATTCATCTGTTATGAGAATTAAAGGCCTGTTTGTTGATTAAGTTACATTTCTGTACCAGATACCGATTCAATGACTTACATACATATAAAGTCAGAAGAAATCTTGACTACTAGAATTTACAGCCAGTTAAACAATTAAGCAAGAATGGCGTTAGTCTGTGAGAGAAGTAGGGGCTCAATGGTCAGTCAAAAACCATAATAAAAACAATAGTTTAATAATTATATCTGCTAAGACTGAAGATAATGTTGAGTGAAAGGCATGCTACATTGCTACACAGCATGTTGCTCTGGAAAACTAAGTATAACTTAGTTTGATGATTAAAAAATATTTTTTGGGGCAGATCAGTCAGAATATCAGATCGTGCTCATCATATGGAAAATAGTCTTCCTTACTTATTAAAAGCTATGATAATGCAAAATTGTGTTAAGGTGCTTTTAAGTCGATAAGTGATGCTTTTAGTACTTAGTGTAGCAAATGCCGAACTATCCTTATAGAAGAGTGTTAAGCAAACTATTTGAAAGCATTGTGAACTTGTAATTGCAAACATCACTGTGGTCAAGTTACTATTTTTGTGTCATCTGTGTTTTCTTTACAACCCCAATATATATA
>JAOUQU010426231.1:0-10458 GCA_028566735.1 Ammoglanis amapaensis
TTGGCCGACTAGTAATTTTTTTGGTCGACCAACGAATAATCGATTATTTGCGGACAGCCCTAATATATATATATATAAATGTGTGTGTGTTCTTTATACGGCCGCTGACACGGCGTACAGCACAATGAGCAGCGAGAGGGACCACAAGGGGGAGCACTTAATCCATCACTTCTAATATGGTGCGCACACTTGTAGTTGAAGTCGTCGGTCCCTCTGTGTTTACGATTGTTTCGTTTACAATACGACATTTAAACATCATCCATCAGCTAAAATCTACAGCGTTTCTCACACATCGAGAAAACCGGAAGGTAAAAACAAACATGACGGAACCCTCAGAACCCATTTCAAATCTTGTCTTTGTTTTCCTTTTCTGTTTTGTTGTTGTTGTTGTGTGCTTGGGATAACTTGTGATGTCCTGATAAGCTCGTATGATTTAAATTCTTCACGATGAATCTTCTTTTGTCGTTTTCAGGACCTGCTGGAGGAGAGAATTTCCTTGGAAGTTCAACTCGAGCAGCTGAGACCTTTTTCTCATCTGTAACTATGTGAAGGAAACGATGAGGAACGATGGAGGACGTCGGTCCCATCCTCCGCCACGACCTCCGGCCCTTTTCTATCCTCTCCCCGTGGGATGTGTGGTGTTGAAGGGACTCTGGCTTCTCCACACACCCGTCTCACCCCGCCGTTTCCTGACTGATATGAGGGGGGGGGGGGGGGTACCAATTCGGCACTTTGATGAAACCGAGTTGTGTCAGTCGCTCGGACGGGCATGGCCTTCTGGACTGTTAGTTGATGAATGGCTGTGCCAGGCACTCATATCTAACCTCTCTAACATGGCATTGGAGGTATTATATAAATATATATATATATATATTTAGTGTGTGTGTGTGTGAGAGAGAGAGAGAGAGAGAGAGCAATAGTTACGAATATACGGCATCGTTCGGGATTCTCTTCAGCCCTCGAGAGTTCTCCAGATCTAACACAGATGTGTCAGGTCAGGTAAGAAAGTGCAGTGTGAAGGCTCATGAGGACTTGGCATCGACACTGGCATAGACACTGGCATCGTCATGCACCCACTAGCGCTGTCCCCCGCCCCTTTATTTTTTAACATCTGTGGTATAATGACGCATTTCTCCACCATCCACCCTGTACAGTCATGGACTAAGACTTTTATTTGTTCGGTTATTTTTTTGTTTTTGACGGCTTTATGCAGTACGTCTGAACCGAGGCTGGTATGAAGCACAAGGCGGCACCTTATGCCACTAATTATGCCAAATGGACGGAGCTTAACTAGAATGATAGAAAGATATTCGATTGGCCGTTCACAAACCTGATCACGACGTCGCAGACCAGCTGCCGTAATGCAAGTTGACTTGCAAATGGTTTTTGTTGTTGTTAAATTAATTATTTATTCTTTATTTTGTTTTCTTTTAAACAATTAACATTCTTGATCATAACATCTGCATTTCGTATCTAATAGCAAGCAGCTGTAACGAGTCAGTTAAGTCATCGAACGCTGTACTCGCTCTAATCTCGGCTCGCATTCGCATTGAATGCACAAAAGTGGAGTTGCAGTTCTCAATTTCGGTCTGTGTGAGGCGCTGTGATTCCCTCTGACACACACACACACACAGTGCACATTTAATACACCCGAATATATCTGGCATGCTGGAGAACATGAATACAGCTACATAAATTATACCAGCCCTGGCTCTCTTGGCTACGAATGAGAATCCGTATGACGAGACCCTTCCTATTTATCCAGACACTGTTTGGTGCATCTTTGTCTCTAGGACACCGAACAATATCTGAAACTCGTAAACGTCATGCAGAAGTTTTGCAGCGCGCCGAGGACGTTGAACACGTTCGTTGGCTGTGCCGACATGCAGCCGACGGCCAAGTCTCCGTGGCGATGTTGCCCTGATCTGGTTTGTGATTGGCTCATCTGATGACGTCGAATCGTCAGGACCCAGAGTTCTGACGATTCAAGTCGAACCTGATTCATTTCCTACCTGCTTTCATTTTTGAATCTGTGTGTGTGTGTGTGTGTGTGTGTGACGCCCCACACTGACGTCCGAGTGTAACGGAAGTGATGTGTAGATGTCCTGCGGTGTTCAGGTGGACGTGTACTGTACGAGGGTTCGATTGTACGATGCACCTCTCGATCTGTCGTGTACATTCGCATTAATTGCTGATTAATAAGCAGATGTTTCTATTTAATTGCTTCTATTACTGGCTGTGGGATCCTAGACGTTTAACTGCATGGACGAATCTCTGCAGAATGAACTTTAGCAGCTGTGTGATTTTTACACAAAATAAAAACGGCACAATATTTTAAGTCGCTTCTGTATGTGATGTTGGTTTCCCTCACACACTGTTCCGTGATTGTTTTCTCATCGTCTTGTGTTGCCATCGATCATCGCATGATGCATGTCTGGGGTTGTGTACCTGTCTCAGTTACATACACAACATACCCCAGACGTGATACACACACATAACACGTTTACACCTTTGTGTTTACAAAACTTTCTCACACACACTTCTGACTGCACGTCCTTCTAGACGTCTTTCTACCTTCTTGATTAATACTGAAGGCGTCCGTTTGCAGCTTCAGCGTTTAGCAGACGCCGTTATCTAAAGCGAATTACAATTACAACGGAACTCCGGCGGCGGCGGAAAGCCGACGAGATTTCAACAAAAAAAATCACTAAATAAATGACCACATGCGACTTTGTTCCTACGTTTTTTATTATCATGTTATTAGTTTTCAGTGTGACGGCTTTTCACGGGTTTCTTGGAAGCACTTTTTCATACAATCGGGTGAGAAAAGGCGACGACTGGTTACGGGTCATTACAGCAGGAATAAGCAGGCGGAACTCATCAGGCTAAGTGTTCTATGTTCTACGTTCTACGGCAGCTGTGTGGAAGCATTGAGATGATGGTGCAGAACGTTTTCCTCCGGGTCCTCTTGACATCTACTTCACAACTCTGAAAACGAAAGAGGATTTGTTAATAATAAATATATATAATATAACTTGTCGTGTCACGGTAGTTATTTAAGAACCGATCTTGTGATCGGAAGGTTGCTGGTTCAATTCTGAGAGTCGACAGGTCTCGACTGAAGTGCCCTTGAGCGTTGCACCCGTAACCCATGGACGGATACCTACACCGAGGTCTGCTTGTAACGATCGAGAGCTTCCTCTGCTACCAACTCTGGGAACCTGGGGTCGGTCCACGGGATGTCTCCTCGAACCGTGACGTTCATTTCCGGCTCGTCGAAGAGTTTAACCGACACATTGGTGTCGCCTGGCTTCTCAGGGTTCTCCTTATCTTGACAGATGACCTTGACAACACAGAGAAAAGGAGCAATCGAACCGGGGGCCACAAAGTCGATTCATAATGATTAAGCCTTTATTAGTGACACTATTCAAGACGGACGGTCCAGACTAGATTTACATCGACATGAATCGATACACACTAACCATCCCGGACTCACAGTGTTGATGCTGAAGATGCCGTCTCTACTGGTGGTGTGGTTGGCCAGTGAAGACACCCAGCCGAAGCTCTTGCTCTGAGCCTCCAGGAGCTTGGAGGTGTTGAACATCTCTTCCTCGAAGTGCCTCATCAGACTGTCGTACTTCCTGGTGTATTTTTCAGCCAGAGCAAGAGCGTCTTCCAGCTGCTCTTTCAGTGGTCCTTCCAGAGGTTTTTTCCCAGAACAATCTACACACAGTGATGCTGAGTCGTGACCGGGGTCTGGATTTACACGCCATGGTTACATACGCAGTGATGGAACATTTCTCACCCACGTGCTGAATCTCTTTACATTTCTCGCACTCCTCTCTCAGCTTGATGCAGCCGGCCGAGTTGCGCCGGATTTCCCTGCAGGTCATTTGATCGTTTCCGAACGGTCTGGTTATGACGACGTCTTCGTTCATCTCGCCATCTGTGAACAAAGGAAAGTGTTCAGTTCCACGCCCAATTTCGTGCCCAAGAGTTGGATTCACCTAAATGGGTAAAACCAACCACCATCATGTTTTACACTTCTGGCCACATTCATGACAGGAATCAATATTTCATTACCAAAATGACAAGCTCAGATCTACCTTGTGATGGAAAGTCCGCATCTCCATTCATGAAGGAGCCAAAAGAGCCAAAAAGACCCTGACTCATCTGCATCATGGGCTGGAAGATGCTGTGGAACTGTTGCTTCTGGAAGACGGACCTCTGGAAGCGGGAGATCCTGTGGAAGGGGTTGAAGGAGAAGGGCTGGTGCATGGAGCGCATGTAGTCCAGCACCTTCATGCTGTCCTCGAATATTCCATCCACTCCGTCCGCCACGCCCGTGTAGCGCCTCTCCAGATCCTGAAAGTGTTTCTCCTGCTGCTCGTCTTGTCTCTCCAGAGTCTCCATGTTCTGACCGTTGATCCAGATGGAGAAGGGCGAGGAGCGGTTCAGAAACTCCTCTAGCTGGAAAAAGCACGGCGTCAGCATTGCTGAAGAAAAATCTAAACTCGCCATCATGAATCTGCTCTGATGCTGGCTTACAAAGTCAGAAATAAAGCTGCACCGAGATGCCCTCAGGTTCTTATTAAAGCCAGAACTCAAGACCAGGTTCCATCGTCTGCCCGAACTTGATCCGAGTTTATTTCTTTCTTCAAAAAATGACCCAATTCTTGTACACATTTATACACACTACTGAACACACACCAGGGAGCGGCAGTGAGCACAAATGCTCCTGCACTGGAAGGGTTCGGTGCCCTGCAACCTTCCGATCACAAGCGCTGTTCTTTATCCACTAGGACATGGCTGCACCACTTGAGGCCCGATTCCAATCTGTATGCAAATCTGATTAATGAATGGATATTCACTTTGAACAGCAGAGGGCACTGCTGCTTTTCACTAAGTTACCAAAGTGGCCTTCGTTTTCAATTTGTTGCAGCAACATTTCTTCTTTATATAAATAAAATATCAAAGATACAGTAATGTATTTTTAACACCCCGGGTAAAGTGTACTGTTACATCCCTAAACATCACCAATCAGTTGTGTAGCTGTTTGGTCTCACCTGTCGTCCGACCAGCCCGGAGCCGCTGCTGCAGGTACGAGAGTAGTATTTAACACAGGTGTTCTTCAGACACGGCTTACATTCCTCCCACAGTGTCTTCATGGTTTCGTTACAGACGCCCTGCTCCTCCTTCAGCTTCTCCTCCATCTTCTGGGCCTCTTTCAGAGCATCCTAATACACACGGGTACACCTCAAGCTCCAGACTTATACGCTAATACGATCAAACGTTCTGAGGTCAAGAATTTATCCTGCCTCTTTCTGCTGCTTGGTTTTCTCCAGAGTGTTCAGGTACTTCCTGTGGTCTTGCTCCGACTGGTCCATCATCGTCTTCATCTCTTTCACACCATTGATGGCGTTCTGGATCTCATTATCTACGTACCGCTCCCCAGCTTGAGAGATGTCTGTGGATAGAAAGCTGTCATCAACACAACTACCAGTTCTCAACCACTGGGTCTCCAGAAATACCACAAACCCAGTATCATTAGTAAAAATAATATAATAATAATAATTCTAACCATTTCAAGTCTATTTACAATAGTTCTATTGAAATCTTTCAGTCATGTCCACATACTTTTGAACATGATGTGGGTATCAGACTCACGTTTAACATCGTCCTCTGAGGGAGGAAGGAGACACTCGGCTGAAATGTAGAGGAGCGAAAGACCCAGCAGAGACCAGCACGCCTTCATCATCCTCATCTTCTTCATCAAGAACCTGAACACCAGGAAGAAATAATGAAATACAAAGAATGAATTATTACCACGTTATGGATGATGCAAATAAAAGTAAATAAGAGAAGAAAAATAAACTTTTCCAAAGCTGTGTTTATAAATGAAGACAGTCGTGCTAGAACATGTGAGAACCTTGCATTGACTGTTACAGATCGTTTAGAAGCTCCTCAACTCCTTTATATAACTCAAGTGAAAATCCAAACTGAGGACTTTTACTTGGACTGGAGTAAATATTTTAGGTAGTTACGGTAGGTATTGTAGATAGGTCAGGTAGGGTTGGTTAAGTAGGTACGGTTGGTAAAGTACATTAGGTAGGGTAGGTTAGATAAAGTAGGTTAGGTAGGTAAGGTACTTTAGTTTAGGTAGGTATGGTAGGTAAGTAGGTTAAATAAAGTAGGTTCAGTAGGTAAGGTACATTAGGTAGGGTAGGTAAGTAAATTAGGTAGGTACAGTAGGTAAGGTACATTAGGTAGGGTAGGTAAGTAGGTTAGATAAAGTAGGTTAGGTAGGTACAGTAGGTAAGGTACATTAGGTTAGGTAGGTACAGTAGGTATGGTACATTAGGTTAGGTAGGTATGGTAGGTAAGGTACGTTAGGTAGCATAGATAAGGTAGGTTAGGTAGGTATGGTAGGTAAGGTATATTAGGTTAGGTAGGTAAGGTACGTTAGGTAGGTATGGTAGGTAAGGTATATTAGGTTAGGTAGGTATGGTAGGTAGGTAAGGTACGTTAGGTAGCATAGATAAGGTAGGTATGGTAGGTTAGGTAGGTATGGTAGGTTAGGTAGGGTATCTAGGTGAAGATAAAGTAGGTAGTTTAGATAGGTACGGTTGGTACTTTATTGATCCATCATATTATTATTTACTTCGTCCACCACTGCTCAGTGGAAGTTCTGTTAGATGTGTTCTTGTCGTGGGTGTGATGCCCGTGTCCAGTGAGGGTTCAGATCCCGTCCCACACCTCACAGTTAGATTAATGAAAGGTTCTGCCAGGATTAGTCCGGATTATGCTGTTGTTTTGAGAACTCTTCATGCTGCGTCAGTGCATTCCGAGCGGCTGCCAGGTCCATGCAGAGAGACCATTATATAACCGTTATAATCCCACACGGAAAGATCCGATCCCAGATCCCAAACCATGTCTGATTATACAGAAAATCACTCAAATGTTCGTCCATCTGGGGTTTTTTTTTAGATCAGACACTGATGCTCACAATCACATCCCTGATGTGTTCGGTGGTCCTGCTGCTGGTGGTCCAAAAACAAATCTAATATTTGTTTCATTGTTTTTTGGTGACGCTGGACCAGACTTCACCAGGATCAGAGATACATTATAATAAAAATAAATAAATCACAAATATATATATTTAATTTTTAAGAGGAAATCAATCATCAATAACATTGTGTGTGTGTGTGTGTGTGTGTATTTGTGGATAATGCAATAATAACCGGTGTGTGTTATCATAATAATTGTGTGTGTGTGTGTGTGTGTGTGTGTGTGTGTGTGTGTGTGTGTGTGTGTGTGTGTATAAAACAATGCACACTCACCGGTGGTGTGTGTTTGATGCTGCAGGATCTGCGCTCCTCTCTTTGCGCGTGCACCGTTATTTATAGCGCGCGAGGTGGAGACGCGTCTGAGCGCGAGGGTTCGACCCCCCCCCACACACACACACACACACACGCACACCCTCCACCCCGCCCTCTCGGTGCTGTTGTGGACTTTTTCAGAATGTGTGTCATGCGCAGTGCGCGGTCCAGCTGTGCAGATGGAGAGTCTTGGGTTGCCACGACGATACTTTTTATCCATATGAAGAATTGTCTTCACTTTGTCTTTTGTTGTGTAACCGACCGGCCTCGTGTTTGTATCACTGACATGCAGATGTGGAACCCGGATGTGGACTATCTCGCTTTTTTTTAGTGTAGGAAAAGATTAAAACAAAAACGGTTCATCTGGCAACCCTGGTACGATTCATGAACCGTGATTTATGGGACGAGACTTTCAAGAGCTTTTACTGGAAATACTAAATAAAACGTTTGTACATTCTGATGTTGTGAATCATCACATATTTACACACATTTAGGTTCTAAAACACATTAGAATGATAAATAAATTTAATATGATCATTATTAGCTTTAATAAAAGATTATAAATACACATTTGCATAAATAAAGCTGACATTTTTATCCAAAGCCACTTCCAATAACAAGGGAACTGTTTTACTGATCGATCGAGTGTCAAGGGCCTTGCTCAGGGGTCCCAACAGCATCAACTTGGTGGTAGTGGGACGGGGCTTGAACCCAGTACCTTGACCACTAGGCACCGCCATCACTGCCCCGAAGCTTAAAAACCGGCACGAGTTCTGTCACAGGAGGGATTATACTGTATCAGGCAACAAGGTGACTCAAGTGGGTCAGGGCACCTCCGCCGCTCTTGTGGGGTGTTCACACGCTGCAGTGGTTCCACTGATTCGTATCCGATGCCGTATGCCAGATCTGTTTATATCAGTGTACTGCAGTGTATGCTGGGGCATCCGTGGGCTCCTGGGCTTGTGATCAGAGGGTTGCCGGTTCGAATCCTTCAGTCAAAGCAAGGCCCAGTGGATCCTTGTGTGCTCACTACTGCCCCCTAGTATTCTCACATTTACACGTTTATCCATCAGCCGAACAAAACACCATTAAGTGTTAATGGCCTTGTTCAGGGTGGTTACTTATTGGTAAGCGGGTTTCCTCCCAAAGTCCAAAGACATGCATGTCAGACGAATTAAAGATTCAGGATTGTCCATGACTGTGTTTGATGTGACTTATTGTGTGTAATGAACGATCGTTTTGAGCAAATCACCTCGACTGACGTCAGGTCTGAGTATTACATGGGTTTGTGTAACAATAAGCAGTGTGGAGACGTGTGTATCACATGATCGAGGTCGAGGAGGTCAACAAACACACCGCTTAATGACTGGTTATAACATGTTGGTAAACAGCATGTCAGGTGTATCAGTCACGTCTGATGGTTTTTGATGAACATGTGTGTGTGTGCAGTTTGTGGTGTGTGTTATTACTCAGACTGACTCACAACCGATCTGATTACACACATTTCTGTGTTTGGTCGAGAACAATCTGATCAGATTACAGACGTGACGTCAGCAAGGAGGTGCAAAACAACCTCACGAGCTTCTACCTCAAATATCCAAAGGCCTGATGTGTTCAGTTCATACAAGCATATTTATTTATTTTACTTTATTTATTTTACTTTATTTATTTCACTTTATTTATTTTACTTTATTTATTTTACTTTATTTCTTTTACTTTATTTCTTTTACTTTATTTATTTTACTTTATTTATTTTACTTTATTTATTTTACTTTATTTATTTTACTTTATTTATTTTACTTTATTTATTTCACTTTATTTATTTCACTTTATTTATTTCACTTTATTTATTTTACTTTATTTATTTTACTCTATTTATTTTACTTTATTTATTTTACTCTATTTATTTCACTTTATTTATTTCACTTTATTTATTTTTACTTTATTTATTTTACTTTTTTTTACTTTTTTTACTTTATTTATTTTACTTTATTTTTTTTTACTTTATTTTTTTTACTTTATTTATTTTACTTTATTAATTTCACTTTATTTATTTTTACTTTTTTTATTTTACTTTTTTTTACTTTATTTTTTTTACTTTATTTATTTTACTTTATTTATTTTACTTAATTTTTTTACTTTATTTATTTTACTTTATTTATTTTACTTTATTTTTTTTACTTTATTTATTTCACTTTATTTGTTTTACTTTATTTATTTCATTTTATTTATTTCACTTTATTTATTTCACTTTATTTATTTCACTTTATTTATTTCACTTTTTTCACTTTATTTATTTCACTTTATGTTTTTACTTTATTTATTTCACTTTTTTTAACTTTATTTTTTTACTTTATTTCTTTTACTTTATTTATTTCACTTTATTTATTTCACTTTATTTTTTTTACTTTATTTCACTTTGTTTTTGTGCTCCTGATGCTTTCATGTGTTGTTTACTTGTTATTACGTTGTTGCTTTGTTTTATATTGTTTATATCTATATTGATGGATACTAGCTATCTGTCTGTCTGCTTGTCAAATCCGTCTGTCTGTCTGTCTGTCTGTCCATCATCTATATAGTCCGTCTATCAAGGACAATTCCAGTTAACCAGGCTGCATGTTTTTGGACTGGTAGAGCCTTCATAAACTCTTAGATCGATACAGATTTTTTCTATGGTTCACCTCTGGATGGCAGTGTTTCACCTTCTTCTCACACATACATACACACACACACACACACACTCACACATACAATATTACTATAAATATTATACAATTATAAATGTAACTTTAAAACTAAATATATTGAATATAAAACAGATCAATCTGAAGTGTAACAACACAACCGACAAAGAGAACAGAAGTTTTCTAACAATATAACAACAACAATAAATAATAATAATCAGACTATTGTGTAAACACCTTGTTCTCACTGGATCACCACCCAGAATAAAATTATATTTATCAATGATACAAATATATTTAATGATAATGCTTATTATTGTTGTTGTTAATATTATATATATATATATATATATATATATATATAATCAGTAAAGTAGCTGAGCGAATGTGTGTGT
>JAOUQU010426242.1:0-10457 GCA_028566735.1 Ammoglanis amapaensis
TATTGTCTGTTATCTTGGACCCATAATGTAGACAAAAATAAAATATCTGTAGTGATTGCTTTGTGTTACAGTCATGTGAAAAAGTTAGGACAACCTATGATCATTTTGAGCTTATTGACATTTGGGCTTCATGAGAAAAGTATTTAGAGATTAAGAAGAATATTTAGTATTAATATCATTAAACAAATAAAAACAAATAAATTGAGAATAATAACAATATATTGTGAGCTACAGCTCTAGACATTAAAAATTTGCTGGTGAGTGATTCAATAATGAACAAAAATTAAGGAAGTCCAGCCGCATTTGCTTAATACAGTTATATAATACAATTTCTTTAATTCTAGGCCACCTTGAGCAGTCCACAAGTCCCCTTAGCAAACACTACTCATGTTCAAAATCAATTCTGAGACTAATATGAGTTTAATACAGATTTTTTTCTTTCAGCTATATTCATCATAATTGATAGAAAACCAAATCAGTCATGGACTTTAAAAAATGTTATTGCACACAATCATGTGTATAAAATCAATTTTGAGTTTTCCAAACGTATTTACCCAAGTCTGTTTAAGTTTAGAGAAGTTTTAAAGAAATAAACTGCACACAAAGTATCACATCATTCGGGTACTTTTTGTGTCCTATGTATTTGGACACACTGCTCATACTAGTGTGCTGCTTTCACACAATATTTTGTATGTGATTGAGGACGCCTCGGCCTTAATCCGAACAATACTTTCTCAGTATATGTTGCCCCTACGTGAATGAAAATTTTGAATGGCATAAACTTTAAGAAATTAGTGCAACTCTATTGAAAATTCTGTAGTGTATATATCAATATCGCACTCATTAGTGGTGCTGAGAAACAGCTTCCATAATATGCCAACGTTTTTTATGCCATTGTCCATATCAGTTTGGTGGTGAAAAGGGAGCAGATGGTTTTGTCATGATTAAAAATTATAAAGCTCTATATAGCCTGTACACAAGGAAGCATGGAACAGACATTTTGAAGTCTTATCACTCTGGGACCTGAAGTGCATCTCAGACCACATACTTACATAAGTGCACTGTAATTTAGTGCGTAAGGCACACTGAGCACTTACATCTTAGAGCACTCTTTCATGGGAGAGTGTTGACTCAAATTGAACAATACAGTTTGGGGAAGTGACGTACTAGTATTTGTTATTATAGAACATTTGTATGCTTGTATTTGCTTGTTTACCCTCTACTAATGAACCGGTCAAAAGTTCTACTCTCTCCGTTTTGTAGGTATAATGGTGGCAGATTAGTAGTGCATGTGTCCATTAGTTCACACTGTCCACTGAATGTTTTGGCTGATTGAAGTGCACCATCCGTACTTTCAGTGCACCAATTTTTATAGTGTTTCACTGACCATATACATAGTTCTCGAACAGTATTTATGATTGGTTTTTCTGTCTTTCGCATAAGCCATTTTATTAAAACTGGTTGCCTTGTTCATCATTTATGTAAATGTTCAATAATTTCGGTATTACTCGTGAAATTTCTGAAAGGCTGATGACCTGAAGTAAGTATGAATGTGCATTGTAACCATAATGTAATAATGTACAGTAGCTTCCCTGTGCTTGGTCTTTTCTATTAGTGCTGGTCCCACTGCAATCCTGACCAGAAGACACAGCCATTAAGTAAATGTGAATAGATGTTAAATGGCATTTTATTTAAACAAACGACTTAACTGGCACATAAGACATGATGCCGCATACATAATATTCAGGTGCAACGTTCTGTTGACGTAATATAAACCCGCCACTGAGAGTAAACCTCCTGCTGTGTGATGAGACTCAGAAATGAGCACAGACTCCCTCTGATGGAGAACAGATGTACTGCAGCACGTCTTCCCAGTCACTCACTCACCCACGGGCATAATGTTACAACTCGGGCTTCTTATCCAAGGCTGTTTTTTTCTACAGGCTGGGCTTAACTCAATAGAACGATTTAATGCAACAGCTTTATTTTTGGCAGTGAAATCCCAAACACTGCATTCATCAGCAGAATTAGTCCCATCAGTGCTACTAATTTAGTTGAGCTTAGAGTAGGATGATATAGTAGGCTGGGATGCATGTGGACCTGTGTGTGATCGTGATTCATCACATTAGTTTCATCACATTAAATATACAACGCCACCAGTTAGAATAGATTAGGTTTAAGAAGCTTGTGTTGTGCAACAATTGTGCGTGCTAGCCTACATATTTATTGGTCGTTTGTTATGAAGTGTATGCAATGTATTTATTCATTTGTCATTAAAAACTGAACATCTGTAATGTAAATGCATTGGAATTGTAAACAGAAATATTGTTCGGTTCAGTCATTTGCAAGACACCACACACTCAAGCACTGACAATCACAACTAGAAATATTTTAAATGAAGCAAATCGTTGCCATAACACTATTGTAATAGCTAAAATAGTTGGAGCTAAGCATGTAAACATATAATAATAGTAGTGGTGCAGGGCTACGACTAGCAGGACTAGAAGATTGCCAAGTCAAGCCTCATCAAAAACAAGCTGTACCTGTTTAAATCCTATATGATGCCTCTGACAGTGTGGGTAGAGTGTGAACCGAAAAGTTGGGGGTTCAAATCCAGGCTCTGCTACATAGCCACTGTTGGGTCCTTGAGCAAGACCCTTAACCCTGTCTTCTCCAGGGGCGCCGTACATTGGCTGACCCTGCGCTCTGACCCTGACTTGCAGATAAGTTGGGATATACGAAGAGAAACATTTCGTTGTACTGTACATCTGTATATGTGTAATGACAAAATTTGAATAATTATTAATTAATATTATTAACCAATAAGCCACAGTCTTAACATGACTAAACTCAAGTTGGGTCTGTTTGACTCATAACATAACAGAAAAGTTAATACCAGAGGTGAAGACTTATATGTAATTCAGATTAACTTTATTATTAAGACACTTTCATTAAAGTTAACAGTAATACAGTTACATTATAAAACAGTTAAGACAAACAATTTAAGTGTAATGCCAGGCAGTGATAGCTGATTGGGTAAGGTACTGGCTAAAGTAACCCCACTACCACTAAGTTGTTGGGCTTCAGAGAAAGGCTTTTAATCCCGAATTGCTTCAACATGTGCTTCAACTTTGGATAAAGGTGCCCACTAAATGCTGAAAATGTCAAAAATGTAATGTCAGTATCATAAACAGTTTTACAAGACATTCCATCCTGTCTAGACTGTGCCAGTTAACTGCTTGCAGACAGTTAATTTCTTTCCTGATATTCCTGTCCCAGGTACCTCCAACAGACTTTGTTTTACTACGCTAACTCGCATCATGCACTTCCAAAAAGTCATTCTAGAAGCCTCCATTCTGACTGGAATTATTTGTTCTTTTTGGCTAAGCTCTCTGTCTTTTAACCGCTTGTGATCTTGTGTCCTGGTTAGCAGGAAAAACAGATGTACGTGATCTGCATGTTTTGGCAAATGCAACAGATTTATCTCCAGTTTAGAAGTTACATAAGCTCACCTTGACCATATTGCAGTCTGGCTAGGCACATTTCAACATCAGCTCTGTGATAAGATTAGATAGTTTTGAGAAGAGCTAAAAGCACAAAGCCTACGTCACCAGTCCATGTTTTTTTTCCTGCCCGTTAATCAGGTCACTTCTGACTGAAGATAACAATGTTGTGTCAATTTGGGCTCGTGCTCACCTTCTCTTTTTCTTTCTTTCTACAGGAATCTACAATGTCACAAGAAAACAACTAACTCGGAAGACAAAATGACTTCGAGTGGATTGCGGCGTGATTAGGATGGCCACACAGCTGTCGTATTTGTGTGTGTATATATATAATGATTTCTTACTGTTTAGTACAATTGTAAAGAGGGTCGGGATAGAGACCTTGCTGTAATCCTAGAGGCTTCGTCGTGAACCAGTGCAAGCTTGGCAAATGCAGCTGAACACAGCGTGTGAACCTGAATAGTGGCATTAAGCTGGCCGGCCCTATGAATCTGTTCTTTGTTCTCTTGGTTCAAGGAGAACCCTTTCTAATAGCATTCCTGGGCTTCTGTGATCTGTGTAATCACAATGTGTACTGTTACGTGGCCTGTTGTGTTTAAATGTGTAATTTATACGATTTTTATACGATTTTATTTTACTTAAAGTAATTATTCTAGGGCCATGATCAGCGTAATATTTTTTACATTTAATGGAGCACTTTTGTTGATGTAATCTCTGTATCAACTCTATCAAACAGAACACCTTTACCAAACTTTGTCCCAATGTTTGTAATTTGCAAACACATTTTATAGTAAATCGTAGTAATTTTCTGTTAAACTTGAGTTTTTTAGTTCAGATTAGGATTTTTTGTGTAGGTTTCACATTTCAATTTTGAATGTTGTCATACAGAGAATGGCTTTCTACAAACGGTGGGATCTAGTTGATAGTAAATAACCTCCGTTCTTCACTTTTTTTCTGTACTTTGCTGTATATGTAGTAAATAAAATCCTGAACAAATTTCAATAAAACAATTTTTCTTTAAAATGTATTTGCATATTTGATGTTGGTACTGTATGTACATGCTAGCAGGTACCAGGTAAAAATTACACATGCACTGATTGTAAATGAACCTACTACATGTACACAATGATAAATCATTTGCATCCCACAACAGGGAAAGTGGATAGAAAAGGGGCAATGCAGAACTGCAAACATTGTTACAGTAATAAATTGTGAATGTACAACGATCTAGATCACATAGAAGGACAGAATGTGTAAACTGAGGATTGAGCCCAGGACTTTCTTGCTGTAAGACAGCAGTGCTAAACACTTAAACACAGTGACACAAAATATTACTAATAATTGTAGTGTTTGGATGATTTACCAGTAACAGTTTAATATAACAAGTTACAGGTTTGATCATAATTTTCCTCAGTTAATGAAGAGCAAGTGACTGATAAAACAGAACAAATAATTATATATATATATAACTAGTTTTTTTAAATGGGTGATGTTATTGGATTTGACTGGATGGATTATTGTTCTGCAGTGCTTATGTAATGTGTTTCTGTTTCAAGAAACTGTGTAATGAAAACTACAATGCCTGCATTGTGCGTATGCAAGTGGCCACAAATAGTTTGGGGTTCTGAAAGTCTGCCAGGGGTAAATCTCTAAATCCTGTTTAGTAATTAAATAATCAGTTAATTGTTTGGGCCCCGCTGCCTTTTCTCTCCTTACCTTTAGTTAATGTAAGAATTTTGGTCATCTCATGTTTATCTGTTTTGTAATATCTAATCATCTGCTAACATTCCTCTCTAAACAAATAAGTCACTCAAGGTGAAGTGGATACATTCAAGAAAATGTAAGTGAAAGTCACTTAAATAATAACCGGAGAATATTAAAGAACTTTGTTAAACAATACCTGCTTTTATAGCAATCCTTCCATTCTTTACAAGCACAAATGCACATACTAGAGCTGCCTCCCTTAGTCGGGTGAAACTGATATGCAGCTCAAACGTGTGTGTCAAGCATGAACATGAAACATAATTAACAGCATATCAGCAGCATCTCTGGTCCGCTTGTTTTCATACTGATTGTATAGTTTCATATTGTATATCGTTTTATAGTCAGCTATGATTAAAGCAAACAGGATAAACATCGACCATGATTTAGAGTACCAGAACATTTTTTATAAATACATTATAGATATATTTAGCAGTTTTTATTTACAAGTTTTGTCATAATGAGTTATTAATCGTATATTTATGTGTTGACGGTGGCTAAAGTGTGTTGGTTCCCCAAATGAGGCAGTCCAGGCAGTTTCTGTATATTGTTTGGATCTTCTTCTCATGACTGTGTGGGTTTTCTCCTACAATCCCAAGACATGCAGTGTGGTGAACTGTAGAATAAATTGTCCATGTTGTGATCAATAAAAACGTGTCAACTGATTAACCTGGTGTAATGAGTAACTACTTATCCTGTCAGGAATGTAACCAAAGAGAGTAAAACATGACATCCGAATAATAAAATCATTAAAACTCAATAGCAATAAAATAGCAAATCAATCATATACTCACAGAATTCACTGGAAGATCTGGCTTCTGAGAGACTTTTATTTTTATTTTACCACAATAAATCAACTAATATTTAATACCAACTAAAATTTAATGATAAATATACACTTTTAGTGACATTTATTATATTTTAATTTGACTCCTATTTGACGTACTTAAACACGTTGGGAAAAACAAACAGAAGGCAATTTGCATTGTCGCTGGACCGGTCATGCACACTTCTTGAGATAACCGTAGCCTTCCAGGAAAAAAAATCCTAGCATCAAAATACACATCTTCAAGTTATATCACAATCAAATAAAGGAATTAAATCTGTTTTTTTTTCAAAGGAGAAAAGTCAAAGTGGGACCCGCTTCCTATATGAAATACAGGCTGATTGTTGTTCACGTGACTGCTCAACCCAGCAGGAAGGCAGAGCTTTCAATTGCTACGATGTATTTAATATCACAACTTCTTACCTTTTAGCGTTACCTTCAGTATTACAGACCATGTTTTTGGAATATTTTTTTTGACTGTACTTTTTATACACTGAGGATTTGGTCCTCTGCATTTAACCCAATCCGTCCAACACTAGAAGGCAGCAGTGAGCATGGCATGGTGGACAGCCTTAGCCACAGTGACCGGGAAGCAGTTAGAGGTTTGGTGCCTTGATCACTTCAGTGACCTGTTGACTCACTAAATCGAACCAGCAACCTTCCAAACACAAGTCGAGATCACTAACCTCCAGGCCACAGCAGCTATTGTGTTTATGTTTATCACAGTAGCGTGACACTTTATTATGCATTTGCTTTTTCACCATGTTATGCACAGTAGACGGTGTAATTTATGCACTTTTAGCAATAAATTCCTTAACAACATTTGATTTCTGTTTTAGATTTTTGAGTGCGTTTGACTTTATGAGCAGTTGACAAATCCCAGCTTCTTATTTTAAATCATTAGACATAAACGTACCAACCTTTCTACTGTATATGAGTTCTCCAAACCATCGCTATGGAGGAAATACAACGTTTCACAACAGTCTGCACGAGCAATCGTGAACCATACGATCTAAGATTTATTGCAGGACAGCATCAATATTTTACCAGCAAGGTCAATATACTGATGAACCTTGAGCCCAGTTCAAATGTACATGTAATCACGTATCAAACAGTTTTGGCTTTATCAGCCAAAAGCATGAGGTATAAATGAGATTGACTTGGTAAAGCAGGGCAAGAATATTTAATATGATCATGTGTGTACATTTAGAGCAAATATTAGTTCAAACATGTTTGAGTAAAAGTATTGAATACTCACACATCAGAAATACCTTATTAACCCAGAATGGAACCCGTCCGTGTATAAAATTTTTTTTTTATGTTTTACAAAAAGTTTTACAAAAAAAAAAAAAAAAAAAAATTATATATATATATATTAGTTGACTTTATGCTGATATTTTTTCCCCTACATGTTTGTAGTTTGTTTTTTTTGCGTCGGATTGTTGCACATTCTTTCTTGTCGAATTGTTTAAGATAATGCCAATGGCTTGGTCTAAGAGCATGGACACCTGAGCAAGATTTCTAGCCCCTGAAGCAGCAAAATGTAAAACCCATGCTTCTAACTACATGCTTTATTGCGTGGACAATATTTTTAGGTTTGAAGGCCCTTCCTTTGCCAAACAAAATCAGCACCTATAAGGCCCTTAACCCCCAAACACTCAGAACGGTCACTTTAAATAAAGGCATCTGCTGAATGCTAAAAAATGTAAATGTAACCCAGTTTGTGCAGTGAAACATACATTTACAAACACAGTCGTGACCTGACGACTCTCAGCTGATCACAAGCCCAGTTCTCTAATCACCATACCACAGCTGCCAAAAATTATTACGGTGATTAATTAATGAAGTAAAATATACAGCAACAACAGAAATATTTATTAACATGTGAAAACATTTTAATAGCACAAATTGACATCATTCTTCTCTTCAGTTCCCTCGCCATGTTCAACAAAATCCAGTCATGCCCAATTCAAAGCGATCATCTTGTTGTTGTGGAACACCAAATTGAAAAGACGCACCCCCAAGCGTGTGTTACCTACAGCTCATTCACAGCCATTGATCAATCTGACCACATTGTTTCGGCCACTTCCTCTACAGACATACACCCAACGGTCTGTCTGAATAGGCATCCAGCAGGGCTGAGATTCTAACTCAATAGCTACAATTGGGCTAGAATGTTCCCCAAACTTCCCCAAATGTTGATGTTATATTAAGTCTTAAAACAGTAAAGATTTGGGGGTTTTATTCTTGAGACTGAAAGGCATTATGTGATATATTCTATGCATCAGTGAAACCACAACACATATGCAAGTAAAACTTAGAACATTCTGAAGGGTCCTTTTTGGGGGTAAGTTCTGTAACAATCTAAGGATGACATGCAAGGATGCTTGTCTTAAATGATTATTCTTTAAATAGTTATTATGAAAGCACCACGAATTGTTTCTTTTGTGATGAATTGTTGTTAGTAGTACATAGTCCTAGTCATAATAGAAGTAAAACAATCTTATACATAATTTATAGATAGATAGATAGTATATACTAAAACTGTATTGTTACTAGAATAGTAACTAGTAGCATAGAAGTAATATACTTTTAGTAGTAGCTGGAATAGCAAGTTATGTAATTGCAGCAATATAAACGTTGAGTACTTGTGTACTCAAACTTATGTTTGGCCAGTCATCATTTAAAACATATGGTTTGCTGCTGCACCCCTGTGGTTTTAAATAAAAACTGCATTTGTTAAAACCACAGCAGACTGACACGTTTATAAGACATACTGGGTGTGATTTAAGGAAACAAAAGCACATCTTTATATAAAAAATACCTCCAAGTGACTGTGAGGTGCAGTAGCAAGTACAAACAAAGAGTTCATATAAATTGCTGATGTTTTATGGTCAAGATGATTTAAAAGCCCCCGAGTTGACGTAGAAGGCCGTAAGTAGTAACGTGTTGTTATATGGCGACAATGTTAAGATTCTCAAGACTCTAAACCTGTTCAATTCACCATCTCCTTTGTGGGTTGCGAATGTCTTTGTCTTGTTTGTTTGGTACTTTGTCTCTGTTTTGGTGCGGTTCTTGAGTTTGTGTACAGATTCAATACTGTTTTGAACTGAAAAATGGCAACTAGGACATGGCGGCAAAGATGACGCAGGTGCTGGTTGGTGTGGCACAATCAAATTCGACAAAGTTTGAATAATATAAAGACCTCATATCGTTTTTTCATCTTCTGAGGGATATATTAGAATTATAAATACATTTCAAGGGGATATTTGGACTCAAATTAAGTGTGCATCAGCACCAAGAATGCTGAGATGGGGAACGAGTATAAACACAATAAACGGTCATTATTAAAAAAACAACCTAATAGTATTTTTATTTACAACTAATTAACAGCATGGCAAGCAATTATCATGGCCTGTTTATCTTATAGCAGCAGGCTTTCTGTTTGAATTGGCTGAACCACCGTCGACCTGACACGTCTCAGAGGAACAGACCAAATCTCTTTCTTCTCTTCACTGACGTGTTATTGCTTTCGAACCCGTTTTCCGGCAAGTCACGCCTACTAGTTAAGGATTGGCTAAAATGTCATAGACAGCTAGATCAGCCAATCAGCAATTTAGTTTAGTGAAGAGTGAGCCAATCAGAAAACGAAATACGGGGATTGTCGGAAAACGGGTAGTAAAAAAACGTCAAGGCCGCACACTTCAAGCCGCTTAGTGCATACTACTTATCTACATAGTATGGGACTACGATGCTTTTATATACTACAAAATATCTGTTATAAACTCTGTCCTAAATTTATATTTGATTTATATATACTATGTTTTAAAATAAAATAATTGTGCATATGTATAGCTAATTAATTCAAAATTGTTAAAAAACTATTAACATATAATTACAGTTTTAGCATTTAGTTTTAGCATACTACCTAGTACGTAAGTATACGTCCAGGTCCGTCCCCAAAGGACTGTACGATGACGTCATTACGTATGTACGTGCTCGCTCATTGCCACCGGTACACTTCCGTCATCCGTGGAGCAGATACAGTGTGAGTCAAAGCTTCCATAAAAGAGCGAATTCTTGTTTTATTATCTAAATATTAGATTATTTGTAAGTAATTCGACGAGTTAATGACAAACGTCAGCAGTAACACGTGTGAAATGAATGTCAGTATTGTTAGCATATGTCGGGTTTCTGGATTAGTCTCCAGAGCTTCGTTACTTGGCTGCTATTAGCTGATTAGCATTACTGAAACTGCTGCACTTTACCAAACAATTACGTGTGTTGTCGCGCTTGTGTGTGTGTGTGTGTGTGTGTGTGTGTGTGTGTGTGTGTGTGTGTGTGTGTGTGTGTGTGTGTGTGTGTGT